>CM060972.1:109028431-109050931 GCA_030765045.1 Tenodera sinensis | reverse complement strand
ACCGCTACCACCACCACCGCTACCACCACAACCGCCACTGCCACCACCACCGCCGCTACCACCACCACTACCACCACTACTGCCACCACCACCACCACCACCGCCACTGCCACCGCCACCACAACCGCCACTGCCACCACCACCGCTACCACCACCACTGCCACCACCACCGCTACCACCACCACCACCGCTAACACCACAACCGCCACTGCCACCACCACCACCGCTACCACCACCACTACTGCCACCACTACTGCCACCACCGCCACTGCCACCGCCACCACCGCCACTGCCACCGCCACCACCACCACCACTGCCACCGCCACTACCACCGCCACCACCACCACCACCACTGCCACCGCCACCGCCACCACCATCACCGCTACCACCACCACCACTGCCACCGGCACCACCACCACCGCTACCACCACCACCGCCACCACCGCCACCACCACTGCCACCGCCACCACCACCGCTACCACCACCACCGCTACCACCACCACTGCCACCACCACCACCGCCACTGCCACCGCCACCACCACCGCTACCACCACCGCCACTGCCACCGCCGCCACCACCACTACCACCACCGCTACCACCACCACCACCACCGCTACCACCACAACCGCCACTGCCACCGCCACCACCACCGCTACCACCACCACCACTGCCGCCACTGCCACCGCCACCACCACCACCACCGCTACCACCACCACCGCTACCACCACCACCGCTACCACCACAACCGCCACTGCCACCGCCACCACCACCGCTAGAACCACCACCACTGCCACCACCGCCACTATCAACACCACTGCCACCGCCACCACCACCACTATCACCACCACCACTGCCACCACCACCACTATCAACACCACTGCCATCGCCACCACCACCACCGCCACTGCCACTGCCACCACCGCCACTATCAACACCACTGCCACCGCCACCACCACCACTATCACCACCACCACTGCCACCACCACCACTATCAACACCACTGCCACCGCCACCACCACCACTATCACCACCACCACTGCCACCACCGCCACTATCAACACCACTGCCATCGCCACCACCACCACCGCCACTGCCACCGCCACCACCACCACCGCCACCACCACCACCGCCACCACCACCACTATCAACACCACCACCACCGCCACTGCCACCGCCACCACCAACACCACTGCCACCGCCACCACCACCGCCACCACCACCGCCACCACCACCGCCACCACCACCACTATCACCACCACCACTGCCACCACCACTATCAACACCACTGCCACCACCACTATCAACACCACTGCCACCACCACCGCCACCACCACCACCACCGCTACAACACCACTGCCACCGCCACCACCACCACCACCACTACCACCACTGCCACCACCACTACCACCACCACCACTGCCACCACCACCACTACCACCACCACCACTGCCACCACCACCACTACCACCACCACCACTACCACCACCACCACTGCCACCGCCACCACTACCACCACCGCTACCACCACCACTGCCACCACCGCTACCACCACCACTGCCACCGCCACCACCACCGCCACCACCACCGCTACCACCACCACTGCTACCACCACCGCTACCACCACCACTGCCACCGCCACCACCACCGCTACCACCACCACCACTGCCACCGCCACCACCACCACCACTATCACCACCACCACTGCCACCACCACCACTATCAACACCACTGCCACCGCCACCACCACCACTGCCACCACCACCACTGCCACCGCCACTGACACCACCACCGCTACCACCACCACTACTGCCACCACCACCGCTACCACCACAACCGCCACTGCCACCACCACCACCGCTACCATCACCACTACTGCCACCACCACTACTGCCACCACCACTGCCACCACCACCGCTACCACCACCACCACCGCTACCACCACAACCGCCACTGCCACCACCACCACCACCGCTACCACCACCACTACTGCCACCACCACCACTATCACCACCACCACTGCCACCACCACAACCGCCACTGCCACCACCACCACCGCTACCACCACCACCGCTACCACCACAACCGCCACTGCCACCACCACCGCCGCTACCACCACCACTACTGCCACCACCACCACCACCACCGCCACCACCGCCACTGCCACCGCCACCACAACCGCCACTGCCACCACCACCGCTACCACCACCACCACCACCACTGCCACCACCACCGCTACCACCACCACCGCTAACACCACAACCGCCACTGCCACCACCACCGCTACCACCACCACTACTGCCACCACTACTGCCACCACCGCCACTGCCACCGCCACCACCACCACCACTGCCACCGCCACTACCACCGCCACCACCACCACCACCACTGCCACCGCCACCGCCACCACCATCACCGCTACCACCACCACTGCCACCGGCACCACCACCACCGCTACCACCACCACCACTGCCACCACCGCCACCACCACTGCCACCACCGCCACCACCACTGCCACCGCCACCACCACCGCTACCACCACCACCGCTACCACCACCACCACTGCCACCACCACCACCGCCACTGCCACCGCCACCACCACCGCTACCACCACCGCCACTGCCACCGCCACCACCACCACCACTACCACCACCACCGCTACCACCACCACCACCGCTACCACCACCACCACCGCTACCACCACAACCGCCACTGCCACCGCCACCACCACCGCTACCACCACCACCACTGCCGCCACTGCCACCGCCACCGCCACCACCACCACCGCTACCACCACCACCGCTACCACCACCACCGCTACCACCACCACCGCTACCACCACAACCGCCACTGCCACCGCCACCACCACCGCTACCACCACCACCGCTACCACCACCACCACCACTGCCACCACCGCCACTGCCACCGCCACCACCACCACTACCACCACCACCGCTACCACCACCACCACCACCACCACCGCTACCACCACAACCGCCACTGCCACCGCCACCACCACCGCTACCACCACCACCGCTACCACCACAACCGCCACTGCCACCGCCACCGCCACCACCACCGCTAGAACCACCACCACTGCCACCACCGCCACTGCCACCGCCACCGCCACCACCACCACCACCACCACTACCACCACCACCGCTACCACCACCACCACCGCTACCACCACAACCGCCACTGCCACCGCCACCACCACCGCTACCACCACCACCACCACCACTGCCACCACCGCCACTGCCACCGCCACCACCACCACCGCTACCACCACCACCACCGCTACCACCACAACCGACACTGCCACCGCCACCACCACCGCTACCACCACCACCACCACTGCCGCCACTGCCACCGCCACCACCACCACCGCTACCACCACCACCGCTACCACCACCGCTACCACCACAACCGCCACTGCCACCGCCACCACCCCCCTCCGAAGGAGTGTCGCCTTGCCGTGGCGGAGGGGCTCAGTACCCGATCCAGACGGTCTACTAAGTATGTCTTTGTGACCACTGGTGGGCTAGAGGTGAGGGGAAGCTAAGAACATTCCAACGGGTAGATGAGGCTCGTTAGTCTTGGTTGACAACTCATCTAGGAGAAGAGGACTCCGAAATCAAACTCCCCCAGGGGCTCCTACTATGGTAGGTACGGGTTTGGCGTACCCGGGGCCCCGAGCCATACTCTCGATTGGGTTCCTCCAAGAGGTGAGAGGGCACATGCCAAACGCCCAATTAACTTTGGTCCACTTTTGTGTTTGACCTCCCACCTGATACCTCCCTGTACACAGTCTGATGGATAACCTACGCGCGGGTCGTCGGTGGATGGGGTGACGCAAGGGGTGACTGGGTAATCGCGTAAGTCCCAGCCCCTGGTTATCATGTAGGATCTGTGTGCGTATCCGCTGATAAAGGTCAGTCCCGGGGAGGGGCCATTGCATGAGCTGATGCACTCCTGAAGGCGATTGGGTCCCTCTATCTATACATTGGGAGGTGAGACCCTAGGGTGAGCAAGGTCCAGGCCAGGACTCTCACCTAAGCCGGGGTGGCGCCCAGGAAGTGAGCATGCCATCGGAGACATCTGCAATGGTGGAGGATGACATCGCCATGAGTTCACAAAAAACTCACAACAAAAAAAATTTTAAAGTTTGCGTAAAGGAAGTAGCTGAGTCGAGTGGTCCTCGCTACTTAGTTATATCTCGAACTGAGGGAGATAAGAAATTTTTAACGGTGAGCCCATTTATCATTCAAAAGGGTTTGGATAACATTGCTGGTCCAGTAAAGTCATGCACTAGATCTCGCAATGGCACGCTCCTGGTTGAAGCACATTCAGCTACCCAGGCAGCTAAGATACTGAAAGCGAATATGCTAGCAAGTTATCCTGTCAGTGTTCAGATGCACAGAACCTTGAACTCCTCGCGCGGAGTGATAAACACCCGTGCATTGGATGATTTAAGCAATGAGGAGATTCAAGAAAATCTTACGGAACAAGGCGTAACTAATGTTTACCGGGTTCAACGCAAAGAGGGTGGTGAACTGAAGCCAACACGTACCCTGTTCCTGACCTTTGATCGGGTAGATCTCCCGCAAAGGATTAAGGCAGGGTATGAGTCCATCGAAGTTAGGCCGTTCATCCCGAACCCGCTGAGATGTTTTAAATGCCAGCGCTTTGGGCATACAAACGAGTTTTGCAAGGGAATACCTACTTGTAATAACTGTGGGGATGCATTTCATGATGGTGATTGTGCTGCAGCGCCGTCATGCGTAAACTGCAAGGGTGAACATGCATCCAGTTCCCGAGATTGTCCCCGTTTTATAGAGGAAAGAGCGATCCAAGAGATACGGGTTAGAGAGAAGGTGCCCTTCTCAGAAGCCCGGAAGCTCTTGCGTCTACGCCAACCCTCTGTTCCAAGATCCGGTACCTATAGCTCAGTTACAGCTAAAACGGTACCGAAACGAGAAATCGCAACACAAACCAGCGATATAAATGGGGCAACAATATCAGAAAAGACACTCGTACCCCGTAGCTCAATTCCAAAGCCCTCTACATCGGCACGCAAATCTGTGTCAACGTCTACAACGTCCGTAAGTGCAAAGAACATCAGCTCTACATCACCATCAAAAGCATCAAGATCAACACAAGATAGAAGCAAGCCCGTAAGATACGATGCCTCACCGATTAAGTTCAAGAAGACCTATACAAGAAACGACTTCCTCAAAGAAAATGGTACGTCCGATCCCAGTACATCGAAGGGATATAGGAGTCCCCGAACATCTCCTCGAAGATCCCGAAAATCTTCTTCTGGAGAATCTTCAGGGGTGGACTCAGACCGGCGTCTTTCATCTTCGCCGGTCCCCATTAGCAACCGGTTCGAGACACTCGAACCCAAGTTTGCTATGGGAAAACGCACGTCCTCGGCAGAGGACATGGAACTAGAATCTGCCCACACTGGAAGACCCCCAGTGGAAAAGAGGCGCGAAAAAGCGTCTGACAAAACTATAAGCCCAAGAGAAAAGAAACGGGCGAAATTGGTTCGCCAACCGCCTACTCCAAAGTAATGAAGAGTTACCTTGGAATTACCTATCCCATACACAATGCAATATGACTATCCTACAATGGAACATACGTGGAATTCGAACTCAAAGACCAGAACTTGAGCTCTTGCTCAAAGAAAACGAACCTCTGGTCGCATGTTTGCAAGAGACTAAGCTGCGTCCTCAAGACGCTTTCCATCTAAGGCGATACACCCCAGTACGGTGTGATGTTATACCAGAAGAGGGTGTTCCGGCACATGGCGGCGCTATGATACTTGTGAGAGATGACATATATATGCAATCTGTACCAATACAGTCTGATATCCAATCAGTTGCAATAAGGATTATACTGCCAGACATCCATTTCACCATCTGTAATATATATTTGCCTCCGTCCCATGACTTCTCGCACATTGATTTAGAGGATCTAGTTTCCCAGTTGCCAACACCGTTTCTGTTGGTGGGAGACTTCAATGCGCACCACCCACTTTGGGGTTCAAGTCGCGCTTGTGCGAGAGGTACACTCATTTCCGATTTTTTGGACAGTCACAACCTAGCTCTCCTCAACACTGGAGAGCCTACATTCATTTCGGACTCTCATAGCAGCTTCTCACACCTTGACCTTGCAGTTTGTTCACCTCAGTTGGCAGTCTCCTTACAATGGAATGTCATCTCTGATTTACACTCTAGTGACCATTTCCCATGTCTTATTAGTCTCTTGACGCAACATACACACTCCACACGTATGCCCAGATGGCGTTTGGACCATGCCAACTGGAACCTTTACACCCAGTTGGCTGTCTTTACCTACAACGAGCACGACTCAGTGAATAATTTGGCGCAGCATCTCACGGAGACGATTCTCTCTGCTGCTGAACAATCGATTCCGCGGTCGACTACACACCCCCGTCGATTTCCCGTCCCCTGGTGGACGGAAGAATGTCGGAATGCCATTCGTGCTCGAAGGCGTGCACTTAGGGTTTTCCAACGTCACCCTACTTTGGAAAACCTGATTGAATACAAGAAAATGCGCGCCAGGTCCAGACAAGTCATTAAGGATAGCAAAAAGTCATCATGGAGCAAATTTGTAGCTTCATTTAACCGACACACACCTTCCTCGGTTGTGTGGGATAGATTAAGGCGTGTTGCAGCTAAAACGACCCAAATACCAATAGCGGGACTAAAAACAGCCACAGGAGCTGTTGTTGATTCATTTGAAGTGGCCAATACCTTTGGCAGTGCTTTCGCACAAGTGTCTAGCTCGGAAAACTACTCCCCTGAGTTCCTTCCATTTAAAACTCAGGTGGAATCTCAAGGCTTCACGTTTCGTTCTAGAAACGTAGAAGATTACAATCGCCTTTTCACCATGGCGGAGCTGGAGCATTCCCTGAAATCTTCGCGATGTTCAGCACCAGGACCGGACGGTATTCATGTACAAATGTTACAACAGCTCTCTCCTGAAGGTAAGGCATTCCTGCTCGAGGTCTATAATCGTGTTTGGGTTGACAGTATACTCCCAGAAAATTGGCGGGAGGCCACCGTTATTCCCATCTTGAAGGCTGGGAAGGACCGTCATCTTCCCTCCAGCTATCGTCCTATTTCCCTCACCAGTTGCGTTTGCAAGGTGATGGAACGCATGATCAATGGACGATTGGTATGGTGGTTAGAAAGTCGTAACCTACTGACTAACATCCAGTGTGGTTTTCGACGACGCCGTTCAACTGTTGACCATCTTGTGTCAATATCGACACAGATAATGGACGGCTTTATGAAGAACTGTCAAACCGTTGGCATATTTTTCGATCTTGAGAAGGCTTATGATACGTGCTGGCGAGCAGGGATTCTACGTTCCCTGTATGCCTGGAACATACGTGGACGCCTACCACTTTTCATTCAGGAGTTTATGAAGGACCGCTTTTTCCGAGTAAGGGTCGGCTCGGTTTTTTCTAATTCTTTTGTTCAGGAGGAGGGAGTACCTCAGGGTTCGGTGCTAAGTGTCACGCTCTTTGCTATAGCAATTAACTCCATCTGGAAATGTGTTCCACCTGGAGTTTCGTCATGCCTATTCGTAGACGACTTCGCTGTCTATTGCACTTCTCAGCGCACGGCGTTCTTACAACGGCGCCTGCAGCAATGTTTGGACAACCTCAGAGAATGGAGCATGAAAAACGGCCTCCGTTTCTCAACTGAGAAGACAATCTGCGTTAATTTCTGGCGCCGTAGGAGACGATTACCACCTTCGCTCCGATTTGGCCCAGATTCACTTCCCTTCGCAGAAGAGACGCGCTTCCTGGGCTTGATCTTGGACAGGAAGCTTAGTTGGTCGTCGCATATTGCACAGCTAAGAGCGAGATGTGACCGTTCCCTAAATATTATGCGAGTACTGAATGGCAAATCGTGGGGAGCGGATCGAACAACTTTGTTGCGAATATATCGCGCATTGGTCCGATCCAAGCTAGACTATGGGTGTATTGTTTATTCGTCAGCACGACCATCTGTGCTGAGAAGATTAGACGTGGTCCATAATAGGGGCATCCGCATTGCAACAGGAGCTTTTCCAACAAGCCCAGTGGTGAGCCTTTACGCCGAGTCCGCAGAACCTCCTCTGCAATATCGGCGTGAGATTCTCTTGGCAAATTATGGTTGTGCGCTTAGATGTATGCCTAAGCACCCAACGTTCGCTTCTTTTTTCACCAGCACGCTAAGAGAACGATATAGAAATAGCTCCCTTAATCCAAAGCCTGCGGGGTTCCGTTTCCAAGAGCTCCTAGTGAAGCTTGGAGTGGAACTGCCTGTGATGTTCGCCAAGGGCGAGAGACTTCACCCCCCTTGGCTATCTGGTACGCCCCATGTAGATCTTGGGATGACCATACACCAGAAGTCCACGATGCCTATTTCAAGTATCCGCACGTGTTTCTTAGAATTTTTGTCAGGTTACTCTGACCGTAGATACATTTACACCGATGGATCAAAGAACACCAACGGTGTTGGATGTGCTTATGTTTATGGAACCGAACCATATACATTCGGTTTTCCAAATAGCACTTCCATTTTTACTGCAGAGCTTTATGCAATTTATCGAGCCGTTTTGTATGTTCGCCGTCGTAAATTAGGTGACTGCCTGATTTTGAGCGATTCCCTTAGTGCACTGCAGAGCCTTTGTCAGTTGTACAACCCCCACCCTATTGTACAACGTATCCAGGATGCCCTCCATGTTTTACACGCTTCTGGTGTTGACGTGGTGTGTGCATGGATTCCTGGTCACGTAGGTTTGCCTGGGAATGAAATGGCAGATTTAGCAGCAAAGTCGGCAACTACAGAACCTAGTATTACCATCTCACGTGTTACTTCGGAAGACTTCAGGCTTGAAGTGCGGCGAGCGGTGCTGTCGTCCTGGCACGACGAGTGGTCAGTTCTCCGCGGTAATAAGCTTAGAGAAGTGAAAGAACTTCCGATAAACTGGGTAACTTCCTGTCGCACATCTCGTCGCGAGGAGGTTAGTTTGGCTCGATTAAGAATAGGGCACTGCAATTTTTCGCACGGTTACCTATTTAAAAGGGACCCTGCGCCTCTATGTCCGCTGTGTGACAACGGTTTGTCGGTTCGCCACCTGCTGCTAGAGTGTTGCTCTCTAGCGCACCTTCGGGATTCTCTGCAGCTGCCTGCCAGACTTGCAGAGGTCCTAGCGGACGACAGAACAGCGGTTGATAGAGTTTTTAATTTTTTAGCGCAGTGTAATATAAATTTGAGGATTTAACTTTTTTAATTATCTGTTTCTGCTTTTGGACATATTTATCACCTTGTTTCATATCTGGCTATTGCCACTGCCTTTTACCTTTGTATATTTTGTTGTCTCTAGTATTTTTATTTTTTGAGTGAAATTTATATCTGGCTATTGCCATGAATCTTTTAAGGGCGCTGATGACCTTGAAGTTGAGCGCCCTTAAACCAAATCCAAATCCAAATCCAAACCGCCACCACCACCGCTAGAACCACCACCACTGCCACCACCGCCACTATCAACACCACTGCCACCGCCACCACCACCACTATCACCACCACCACTATCAACACCACTGCCATCGCCACCACCACCACCGCCACTGCCACCGCCACCACCACCACCGCCACCACCACCACCACCGCCACCACCACCACTATCAACACCACCACCACCGCCACTGCCACCGCCACCACCAACACCACCACCACTATCACCACCACTGCCACCACCACTGCCACCACCACCACTATCACCACCACCACTATCACCACCACCACCGCCACCACTATCAACACCACTGCCACCGCCACCACCACCGCCACCACCACCACCGCCACCACCACCACTATCACCACCACCACTGCCACCACCACTATCAACACCACTGCCACCACCACTATCAACACCACTGCCACCACCACCGCCACCACCACCACCACCGCTACCACCACCACCACTGCCACCGCCACCACCACCACTGCCACCACCACTACCACCACTGCCACCGCCACCACCACTACCACCACCACCACTGCCACCACCACCACTACCACCACCACCACTGCCACCACCACCACTACCACCACCACCACTACCACCACCGCTACCACCACCACTGCCACCACCGCTACCACCACCACTGCCACCGCCACCACCACCGCTACCACCACCACCGCTACCACCACCACCGCTACCACCACAACCGCCACTGCCACCGCCACCACCACCGCTACCACCACCACCGCTACCACCACCACCACCACTGCCACCACCGCCACTGCCACCGCCACCACCACCACTACCACCACCACCGCTACCACCACCACCACCACCACCACCGCTACCACCACAACCGCCACTGCCACCGCCACCACCACCGCTACCACCACCACCGCTACCACCACAACCGCCACTGCCACCGCCACCGCCACCACCACCGCTAGAACCACCACCACTGCCACCACCGCCACTGCCACCGCCACCGCCACCACCACCACCACCACCACTACCACCACCACCGCTACCACCACCACCACCGCTACCACCACAACCGCCACTGCCACCGCCACCACCACCGCTACCACCACCACCACCACCACTGCCACCACCGCCACTGCCACCGCCACCACCACCACCGCTACCACCACCACCGCTACCACCACCACCACCACCGCTACCACCACAACCGACACTGCCACCGCCACCACCACCGCTACCACCACCACCACCACTGCCGCCACTGCCACCGCCACCACCACCACCGCTACCACCACCACCGCTACCACCACCACCGCTACCACCACAACCGCCACTGCCACCGCCACCACCACCGCTAGAACCACCACCACTGCCACCACCGCCACTATCAACACCACTGCCACCGCCACCACCACCACTATCACCACCACCACTATCAACACCACTGCCATCGCCACCACCACCACCGCCACTGCCACCGCCACCACCACCGCCACCACCACCACCACCGCCACCACCACCACTATCAACACCACCACCACCGCCACTGCCACCGCCACCACCAACACCACCACCACTATCACCACCACTGCCACCACCACCACTGCCACCACCACCACTGCCACCACCACCACTATCACCACCACCACTATCACCACCACCACTATCACCACCACCACCGCCACCACTATCAACACCACTGCCACCGCCACCACCACCGCCACCACCACCACCACCGCCACCACCACCACTATCACCACCACCACTATCAACACCACTGCCACCACCACTATCAACACCACTGCCACCACCACCGCCACCACCACCACCACCGCTACCACCACCACCACTGCCACCGCCACCACCACCACTGCCACCACCACTACCACCACTGCCACCGCCACCACCACTACCACCACCACCACTGCCACCACCACCACTACCACCACCACCACTGCCACCACCACCACTACCACCACCACCACTACCACTACCACCACCGGTACCACCACCACTGCCACCACCGCTACCACCACCACTGCCACCGCCACCACCACCGCCACCACCACCACCGCTACCACCACCACTGCCACCACCGCTACCACCACCACTGCCACCGCCACCACCACCGCCACCACCACCACCGCTACCACCACCACTGCTACCACCACCGCTACCACCACCACTGCCACCACCGCTACCACCACCACTGCCACCACCGCTACCACCACCACTGCCACCACCGCCACCACCACCACCGCTACCACCACCGCTACCACCACCACTGCCACCACCACCACCGCTACCACCACCACTGCCACCACCGCTACCACCACCACTGCCACCGCCACCACCACCGCCACCACCACCACCGCTACCACCACCGCTACCACCACCACCGCCACCACCACCACCGCTACCACCACCACTGCCACCACCGCTACCACCACCACTGCCACCGCCACCACCACCGCCACCACCACCACCGCTACCACCACCACTGCTACCACCACCGCTACCACCACCACTGCCACCACCGCTACCACCACCACTGCCACCACCGCTACCACCACCACTGCCACCACCGCTACCACCACCACTGCCACCACCGCTACCACCACCACTGCCACCACCGCTACCACCACCACTGCTACCACCACCGCTACCACCACCACTGCCACCACCGCTACCACCACCACTGCCACCACCGCTACCACCACCACTGCCACCACCGCCACCACCACCACCGCTACCACCACCACTACCACCACCGCTACCACCACCACTGCCACCACCGCTACCACCACCACTGCCACCACCGCTACCACCACCACTGCCACCGCCACCACCACCGCTACCACCACCACCACTGCCACCGCCACCACCACCACCACTATCACCACCACCACTGCCACCACCACCACTATCAACACCACTGCCACCGCCACCACCACCACTGCCACCACCACCACTGCCACCGCCACTGACACCACCACCGCTACCACCGCCACTGCCACCACCACCACCGCTACCATCACCACTACTGCCACCACCACTACTGCCACCACCACTGCCACCACCACCGCTACCACCACCACCACCGCTACCACCACAACCGCCACTGCCACCACCACCACCACCGCTACCACCACCACTACTGCCACCACCACCACTATCACCACCACCACTGCCACCACCACAACCGCCACTGCCACCACCACCACCGCTACCACCACCACCGCTACCACCACAACCGCCACTGCCACCACCACCGCCGCTACCACCACCACTACTGCCACCACCACCACCACCACCACTGCCACCACCGCCACTGCCACCGCCACCACAACCGCCACTGCTACCACCACCACCACTGCCACCACCGTCACCGCCACCGCTACCACCACCGCTACCACCACCACCACCACCACCGCTACCACCACAACCGCCACCGCCACCGCTACCACCACCACCGCTACCACCACCACCGCTACCACCACCACCGCTACCACCACCACCGCTACCACCACCACCGCTACCACCACCACCACCGCCACCGCCACCGCTACCACCACCACCGCTACCACCACCACCGCTACCACCACCACCGCTACCACTGCCACCGCTACCACCGCCACCGCCACCACCACCACCGCTACCACCGCCACCGCCACCACCACAACCGCTACCACCACCACCGCTACCACCACCACCGCTACCACCACCACCGCTACCACCACCACCGCTACCACCACCACCGCTACCACCACCACCGCTACCACCGCCACCGCTACCACTGCCACCGCTACCACCGCCACCGCCACCACCACCACCGCTACCACCGCCACCGCCACCACCACCACCGCTACCACCACCACCGCTACCACCACCACCGCTACCACCACCACCGCTACCACCGCCACCGCTACCACTGCCACCGCTACCACCGCCACCGCCACCACCACCACCGCTACCACCGCCACCGCCACCACCACCACCGCTACCACCACCACCGCTACCACCACCACCGCTACCACCACCACCGCTACCACCACCACCGCTACCACCGCCACCGCCACCACCACAACCGCTACCACCACCACCGCTACCACCGCCACCGCCACCACTGCCACCACCGCTACCACTGCCACCACCGCCACCGCCACCACCACCACCACCGCTACCACCACTGCCACCACCGCCACTGCCACCACCGCCACCACCACCGCTACCACTGCCACCACCGCTACCACAACCGCCACTGCCACCGCCACCACCACTGCCACCACCGCCACTGCCACCACCGCCACCACCACCGCTACCACCACCACCACTGCCACCACCGCCACTGCCACCACCACCACCGCCACCACCACCACCGCTACCACCGCCACCACCACCACCGCTACCACCACCACCGCTACCACCGCCACCACCGCCACCACCACCACCGCTACCACCACCACCACCACCACCACTGCCACCACCACCGCTACCACCACCACCACCGCTACCACCACCACCGCCACCACCGCCACCACCACCACCGCCACCACCACCACCGCTACCACCACCACCGCCACCACCGCCACCACCACCACCGCTACCACCACCACCACCGCCACCACCGCCACCACCACCACCGCTACCACCATCACCACTACCACCAGCACCACCACATTGAATACAGGCATTGTACCGTCGAATAAGGATCTAATACCCCAGGTGTGTGCAAAAGTTCGCCAACTGCCACAGTTATTCTGGCTACTAATGTTTAGTGTTTGTTGACATCAAAATGTGACGCTTCTTTTCTCTACTCTTTCTGTTACTCAAGCTTTTCAGTAACCTTTTGAAGCATTCTTATATTCGCTTAATATGCACTTATGTGTTTAGAAGTTAGCACGTGCGTTTGTTTACACCAGGACTGTCTCTGTGTTGGATGAGTATGATCGGTCAAACTGGTGACCGTAGTGTTCTGCGTCTTCCCTAACGTTTTGTTATAGCAATTAAACTTTAAGATGAACTGTTGGAGTAATGTGACTGCACCCTAGTGCCGCCGCCCTCTCGCTACCTTTACCGGCCAGCCCCGCATCCAACCTTTGTACAAGGGTTGCCCTACTGTTCTGTTACTGTCCCGTGTCCCTACGTGAGTATAGAGGGACAACCTCGAGCCCTTACATGCTTATTTACTCTTTGTATTGTGTTGCATAATTGTGAATTTCGTGCAAACAAACGTAAAGTAAAATCTGTAGAAAATGAACTTGTTCTGAAATATGTACTGTATAATATAAGTGTTTCGGCGACTTCTATCAAATGAGAAGAAAGTTCTAAATCCGCTACATCAGACAGTAAAGCTGATACAGGTGAACATACAAGATCTTCATTTCATTTTAAATCGTTTACCCTTTTAGTAATGTCCACACCTCCGCAGTTCTCGTGACAAAAGCCTACTAAATGCATTAGATCGGAATTATAAGACCAGCCACAGATAATTCCCCTAGAAATGTAAATTTGTACATTTTTCACTCATAGCCATTTCCTAGAATATTCTGGGCTCCGTATAATGTACACATGCCAACAAATTCCATCACAGATTCCAGTATTGTTTGTATAGTAACATTTTGTCCATCCCTTACGGTTTACCCATTAAACATGACTTCATTTACACTTCTAAGCAATAATATAAATATTAAAATACAGGCATGAAAAGTCAACAATTTACTTTATGTGCCAGGCAAACAGACGAATGCAATTCAAGTTTGTACCAATGTAGGTACACATAACTGAAAACTCAATGCAAGTGATTCGCTAGCTGAAGAAACCAAGTGAACTTTCTAGCACACTGTTCTACGTTCGTATGTAGTACTCACTTGAGTAATATAAAGTACCTTTGTTATTTTCATTTATTGATATTGCTTTTACACATAGCTATAGAACTAAAATAAGAACCTTTAAGAGAAGTTGCACGAATTAAAAGTAACACTTTTATATGACTTCATTGTTAACAACTTTGTTTTCAAGTGCAATCTTATAGCATTTTCCCTTTGTATTTGTACATATGTAATAAACTGACTTCGTCTGAATATCTTTTTATGTAATTCATTTCTCATGGTGAGCGCATCATCTGTTTGTTCACAATACGAATTTTCTCGCAATGCGTTGTCCAGTCTGTGTGTTGGCAGCCTTGTACTGTCTTTGATCTGCATCGCTTTTCTTTTGTCTATGTGAATAATGGATGTAGGTGCAATATGAATGAAACTGAATTCCAAGAGACGGACGAAATTCTAGAAGCTGCTGAAAGGATAAACAGTGTGATTATCGTCTCCATTGCCTGGTGTAAGCGTAAGGTAAACAACAAAACATTTACATTCTCGCTGTTGATTTTACTTCTGTTATATGTAGAACTGAATCAGTCTACTGTTATTTTACATACGTATTTCAGGACTGTCTAAAACGCAGTGTTTGCTACACACGTTAAGTGATTTTATTTTGTTTGTAGGATTGCTATACTTCAAACACTAGTTTATAAATACATATTAAATGTTTAATTCAGCAATGAGTCTGTTGTAACAAGCGGTCGGAAAGGGTTATGAAGTTTTTTATCGTAGTAAGACAATGTATAGTGGAGCTTTTGTTATTCCATTTCTTTCCTAACCTAACCTCTAATTCTTGTTTTCTTCCTTGGTTGTTGTTGCCTAAACCCAAGAGCTGAATATTTTCATTAGTGGATTTATCTCGAGGGTTTAAATCAGAGCAATAAACAAGTTATTTTGGTTGCTATCAAGAAAATAAAAGATGTTGCTTGTTTCAAGGCCAAGGTGTTGCGGAGAAGCCTTCCAGTGATTGCAAACTTGCAAGGTTTCACCCACACGCAAATTCTTGTAGGTTAGGAGCGCTCGTAACGGTTTAGCCCTTTTAATGACACCAAAATTACAATGTGCATAGGCGGGCCCAGGATGATCATAGAATCTATTTGAAGCATTTTACTTCCTCTGTTATTGAGTTTTTAGGTGCTTATCATGTTATTGTTTTATGATGCTGTTACTCTTAATGGATAAAACAGAAGAGTCGTTACAGAAAACTGCATTAATCTGGTTCTTACTAGGAACAATTTGGTACTCTCGTGTAATCTGGATTTGGAGTCAATCCCTCAGCGTCATCAGCACAAGGTCAAGGGTCCTGAAGATAATACATACAGTAGGTAGATACGTACCTGCAGATATTGTCTTTTACCCACTTTCCAAATGGCTCAAATTGCCCAAAAAATAACTTACATTTTTATACGGTATTATAAATTACGTTTAGAGGCTCGGTGAACCCCAAAAAACTCCAGTTATACAAAAAGGAAGGATCGTTGTGTGTGTGCGCGTGCGTGTGAACAGCGTAAGTCAAATCTTTAACGGTACCTAGAATAAGACTTTTTAGCCAAAGTGGCCAGTGTTTTCGATTTTTGGAGTTCTACAAAATGAACTTTTATACTGTTAGTAAAGACCGCCTCCGTAACGGAGTTGGTAGCGCCCAAGATCGAACCCGGGTGCTCCGCGCCAGAGGCAAGCACGCTACCAACTGCACTACGCAGGTGGTCTTTAACTCTTTACAGTTCATGATACCGCTAGTCGACTAATCAAAGGTGCACCTGTTCATAACGACACTGCTATCCACCAATCAAAGGTGCACCTGTTCATAACGACACTGCTATCCACCAATTAAAGGTGCACCTGTTCATAACGACACTGCTATCCACCAATTAAAGGTGCACCTGTTCATAACGACACTGCTATCCACCAATCAAAGGTGCACCTGTTCATAACGACACTGCTATCCACCAATCAAAGGTGCACCTGTTCATAACGACACTGCTATCCACCAATCAAAGGTGCACCTGTTCATAACGACACTGCTATCCACCAATCAAAGGTGCACCTGTTCATAACGACACTGCTATCCACCAATCAAAGGTGCACCTGTTCATAACGACACTGCTATCCACCAATTAAAGGTGCACCTGTTCATAACGACACTGCTATCCACCAATAAAAGGTGCACCTGTTCATAACGACACTGCTATCCACCAATAAAAGGTGCACCTGTTCATAACGACACTGCTATCCACCAATCAAAGGTGCACCTGTTCATAACGACACTGCTATCCACCAATCAAAGGTGCACCAGTCGAAATATCCGCATGTAGCAATCAGTATACTTCGGCGTCTGCGCACATTCCCATGCAGCTGAAAGCGTATACATAATAAACCTACTCTGTTTATTTAATAATGTAAATAACGTAATAAATTCAATTTATCTGTTTGTGTTTGAAAGTCTATTCTTTTCAAGGTTACTCTATCATGGTGTCAAGACCAACATAACAATAAAAGTTGAAATTGCAAGTATCGATTCTAGCATGTAGAATCGAATCGAGTTGAAGTTGACTCATGCAACTTGAGTATAAATGCTCGTATGAATATTGTGTAACTAAGTCACTACCGCTCGCTCGTTTCATAATTGCTGATATTATGTCGATATTCAGCTATGTAACTATTTCTGTAAGGTTTATCTTGTTTAGCATGAAGTAAATGAAGTGAATAATTTGTAGAAACTGTAGTGTAGGGGTGTAGCTGTGCTAGTGAGTAGAGAAAGCGATACCTACCTACATGGGATGTTAGGTGATGGTGATTACGTCACGACCTTGTAGTCGGACAGTTGCACGTGCAGCTATCTCCAGGACCACTCCCGTGTTGCCAGCTTCTGCATTATACCTACTGGATAACATACCCCATATACGAAGGCGATACTGAAGAACAATTTTAGAAAATCAAACAAGAATATGTTTTTGAAATGTAAATTATTTTATTGTTTTTCAAAATATTCCACTTAAACATCAATAAATGTTGCATTCGATGAAAGCAATACTTAAATCAACGATGCCATTGCTCCTGAGACACCAGGGTTCCACTGTTTCATTTCATTTCACGCATTTTACATTTTATTTTTTAAACGAAAGCATCACAAGATGCTCGCTCGGTCAGGGCTGCACGATGCTCATCTTTAATGCATCTAGTCTATACTCAATTGTTAGCGTTGTATGCGACGACGCTTTGTCATGATGCCTTTCTGTCGTTTTTTACCAACTTTTTCAAACATTTGTGTAGCAATGAACAGTAACGGTACTTGTATCTTCTAGTGCTGCAGTAGCAGAATGGTTCATTTTGTAGAAAACAGGGTCTGTCGCAAAGACACACTTAGCAACGTCTCTTATCAGCACTGTGATTTCGTTGGACTTGGGTTCTGTTGGAAACATTCATTGAGCAGATTGGCTTCTCTTAACAATAAACCCATGATTTATCACCAGTAAAGGTATTGCAAAACCAATTTGCAGAGCGTCTTTAGAATTTCTGCTGATTATTTTTGCGCCAATGCGTTGGTCTATGTGGGATATATCAACAACAAAGTTTGGATGTAAAATGCTGGAGTCGTACCAATGCCCAATGTCGCTCGAATAGATGCCTGCCTGCTCTTGGACGTCCTTCACTTGTTATAAATGGATGGGGCTTCTTTGTCAGACATTTCTAAGCCGATCTCCACAACATTTAGGTATAAATGAGGAGTTAAGGTTGTAAAAATCATAGCCCGGATATAATCTCTAGTGAAATTCATTTTTGAATGAATCCAAAGTATAATGGACGCTGAAAACAACAGTTAAAAAAGGTGCAAAAATAAAATCTTAAGTGTTCGTCTGAATTTAATCTTGTATTTTTAATGTTTTGCTCGTCGTGAGTATGTGTGAGTGTGCGCGCGCAGCATAACTCAAAAACAAAAACTAAGTTAAAAACCAAAGTTGGTATTTAAGTTTAGTATCTTTCAAGGATGCGACATGAAGATTTTGAAGAAAATTCCTACACTCTAAACTACGCTTTACATGAAAATTATTCTAAAATTTTTATTTTCTTGAAAATGGCTCTTAATTTTGATTAAAATTACATGTTTAATATATTTTATGACAAATCAAATTTTTATTTATCTGGCTATAGCCTATGTAGTCCTCCTTACTCTGGACAACTTTTGCATAACTGGTAAACCGTAAGAGATAGACAAAATCTTACTATACAAAAATGTACCTAATCTTGCTAAAACACACAATTTATGTCTAAATAAATTTTCTTGTAGGGTGAACCATTTCGGAGATATTCCTCGTTGTGTGTGTGAGTTTCGGAAAACTTAAAACTTTCGTGAAATGGAACATCGTTTATTTTTTATATGTTAAGCGTGAAAAGAGAACGAAATCTCAAAGCTATAAAACATTTGACTATCGCACAAAGCCTACGGTGTTTCCATATTCCCCTTGTACCTACAAGGAAATAAGCAGTAAGATAATTTGTACAAATGTTTATCTCAACTAACACGAAGAAGATATAGGAATAAGAGTTTGTAAGAATGGTTAGTACAAGAGTAGAGAAAGTCATGTGAGTGTAACACATCAGATCTTTTTTTATAATTTGGACTTTTATCCTTATTAGAAAAATTTAGTAAATTTTATATATTAAATTTATTTTGAGAGACCAAACTTATTCCATATTCTTTAAAAATGTCTGTAAATTTTTCATCAGCCCAAGATGGTAAGTAAACTTTTTAAATACTTATGGATTTAAAGGTTTGGGAAAAGATATCCAGTTTAGAAAAACAGGAACCACTTTATGGGTTTTGAAATAACACCGATAGATTGTGTTTTTAGGTTTTTGTTTTCAGAGGTTGGCGACAAATGAATTTTTAAGTTGAACATCGGTAACTGTGGTAACTTGTTTTGATAGCTTTGAAAATAGGCTAGTCAGATTTGAAGAACTTGCAATATTACTAAGATAAGTGAAGCTTTTAGTTGTTAATTTAGATTGCAGTAAATGTGTAGATTAAGATGGACTATTGTGGTAATGCGAGAGTTTGTAGGGAAAGTGATGTTGAGCCTGTCGTTATGGGACGACATTCCACAGACCAGACTGCTTGCTCCCTGTAATTAGTCGTCGTCGTCCTGTACAAGAAATTGCTTCCATCACGTTATTTATGTCCAAGATGTGCTTCTCATGCCACGTCAACCTGCTGTGCATCTTTCAAACATGTCCACTCTAAACAAACCTTTATCTTCATCACCAGTCTTATATTCAATGTAGCGATTTTACTGGAAATACACGTTTTGACAACCCCCTGAACGATATCTGCATGTGAGCAGAACAACTAAAAAATCTGATGTGTTGCACTCACAAGACTTTCTCTACTCTTGTACTAACCATTCTTATAAACTCTTATTCCTATATCTTCTTCGTGTTAGTTGAGATAAACATTTGTACAAATTATCTTATTGCTTATTTCCTTGCACGGCTAACATATAAAAAATGAACAACGATGTTCTATTTCACGAAAGTTAAGTTTTCCGAAACTCACACACATAACAAGGAATATCTCCGAAATGGTTCACCCTACAAGAAAATTTATTTCGACATAAATTGTGTACTTTAGCAAGATCTACATGTTTTGTATAGTAAGATTTGGTCTATCTCTAACGGTTTACCAGTTATGCAAAAGTCGTCCAGAGTAAATACGACTACAGGGGCTATAGTCAGAAAATTCAAGATATACATTTCATTTGTCATAAAAATATCTCAAACATATGGCATTTTAATCAAAATCGTTTGAAGCATTTTCAAGAAAATCAAAATTTTCGAAAAATTTTCCATGTAAAGGATAGTTTAGGGTGGGGCAATTTTCTTCAAAATTTTCTTGTCGCATCCTTGAAAGACATTAAAATTAAATACCAACTTTGGTTTTCAAGCTACTTTTCGTTTTTGAGTTATGCTGTTCAGACACTGACAGAGACGAACCTTTTTCTAAAAATGATTTTTTTTTTTTGTTCAGGGGGTATCAAAACATATTTCCGGTGAAATCTCGACATCGAATTTCTGGGTGGAACACAATACTTCCTCTACTTACCAGTCGATAAAGTAAAAATATGTAAATGCATGAACTTCCGGGCTGAACTAATTACTTTCGTCCCTGAATTAAACACTAAAGTTGTAATGCCAACTGTGAAAATAAATCATAATTAAAATGTATAAATATTATTGTAAATTGTTCACTTTTAAATCATTATTAATATCAAATAGTATTAAATAAATGAATTATTAACCAATTGGTGGAATACCCTCAACAAATACCATTCGAAGTTTTCATATTTGGGTCACGTTGCTCGTAGCAAGATAATATGCAAAATGTGTGAATCTCGCGAGGGCTGGTAGCAGTGCAATATTCTAATTTCGCGACTACACTGTCCAGAGGCAACTGGCAAGAAGTTGCACAGTATCAGCTGATTCATTGAGTATGGTCAGGCATTCCTTGGATGTCAGCCAATCAGAAACGTTTATTCAAGTTGTGCTACCTTGGTGCAGTGACGTAAGGGGAACAAGTGTTGGTCGGATCGGGTCGGGCCGGGCGTCAAACGTCTGCACAATGTTGCATTACACGTTACGTACAGGGAAGGCAACTTGGCTTTCAAGTTCTAAACAACGCTCACTTACGTAAAAATGTGATGTGTTGCACTCACATGACTTTCTCTACTCACTCTTGTACTAAACATTCTTACAAACTCTTATTCCTATATCTTCTTCATGTTAGTTGACATAAACATTTGTACAAATTATCTTATTGCTCGTTTTCTTGTAGGTACAAGGGGAATATTAGAATACAGTAGGCTTTGAGTGATAGTCAAATGTTTTAAAGCTTTCACATTCCGTTCTTTTTGCATGCTTAACATATAAAAAAATAAACAACGATGTTCCATTTCACGAAAGTATTAAGATTTTTGAAACTCACACACATAACAAGGAATATCTCCGAAATGGTTCACTCTACAAAAAAATTTATTGAGACATAAATTGTGTATTTTAGCAAGAACTACATTTTTGTATAGTATGGTTTGGTCTATGT
>CM060972.1:108868431-109025931 GCA_030765045.1 Tenodera sinensis | reverse complement strand
TTCTACAGGTTCGCCAACATAAACCAAGTGACCAACATAAAAGCTTGAATTATTTCTGCTTGAAGTTTTCGTATGCAAATCGATTTCAATAGGAATTGAACTCCATATTGAAATACGGATCATATTAAGAATGGGATTGGACAAAAGGAAATCACAAGCTGCTAGATCAGGGCTGTATGGTGCCGACCTTTGGACCATCCGGATATTCAGTTCTTAGTGTTGCTGTATGCGACGAAGCGTTGTCATTACGTTTTTCATGAACATTTTCACACATTTGCGGTAAACAGACGTTTGTGTACTATCTTTTAATGCTATAGTGGCAATATGACCCGGTTTAGGAGGGAAAAGAAAACCCAGGGACCATTTCTCAGCAGCGGTGTTGCAAATCCGTTGACTTATAGGTTATGTTCTGTTGGAAGTACCTACTCCTTGAGCCGATTGACTTTTCTTTTCAGAGTCATAACAATAAAATCAAAGCTCATCACCAGTAACAACATTCCAAACCAAATTTGAATGAAATGTTTGCATTTTCTGCACCAATCGACCGCAGTGCAGTGGTTCGATTCCCGGTACCGGCGTGGGGATATTTTCCCCGCTGGGAGACCTGGCCCGGGTGCACTCAGCCTCGTTAGGTCCCTGAGGAGGTATTTGATTGAGAAATAGCGAAGGCCACACAACCGGCCGGGAGGACTCGGGGCTCTGACCACGCAATTTAGGTTAAATACATTTTTTTAATTTTTGAGGAGATAACCATTTTCGAGATATTTCTCGTTATTGGTTTGAGTTTTCAACTAAACTTTTGTCAAATAGGAAGCCCTTATTCGTCTTTTTATATCGTGGCCATGGAAAGAGAATTGAATTTCAAAGGCACTACATAGCGACTAGCTCTTAAAAGATTTGATCATCACTTCAGCCTTCTGTATTCCATTTCCTCTTGCACGTACAAGAAAACATGTCCTAAAGGAATTTGTAGGAACATTAACGTGAAGTAGATAGAGGAATGAGGGTAGAATGGGTAGATAAGCTCACGTGGATGGGACACACTGTACTACGAACATTGTGGTGATTTACGAGTGTGAAACCGAACTGACCTTGCAGCAGGCTCGACTGTCACACCCAGCGATAAACAGCCTCATCAGCCAATCAGAGACCAGAACGCACTTAGCAACACGACTCACTGCCCCAGCTTGGAGTCATTCAACACAAGCAGCCCAATCAAACATAAACATACATATTCACGTTGGATTAAACGAGCAATTCTTGTATATATATTCCCGGTATTTCAGAAACGGCTCTAAAGGTTTGGTTAAATTTTTGTATACATGCATATTACATTCACAGTGTTTTCTCTACTCACCTTTAGGTAACACATTCACATCTCTTTCTCTACCCACTCCTCTATAAAGAATTTTCCATAAAAAAAAAACCTGATTTTACACCAAAGAACATTTTTATCTCCGCTTGTATAATAAGTCATACCATGTTCTGTGTAGTAGAAATACTGTTACATTCACACTGTTTTCTCTTCTCACTCTTCTCACTTTAAGTAACGCAATTCACAGTGGTTTCTCTACTCACTCTTCCACAAAGAAATCATACAACTTTCTGTATGTTTGAAGTAGAGATGCTGCATATTACATTCACAGTGGTTTCTTACTTACTTTTAGCTAACACATTCACATCTCTTTTTCTACTCACTCTTCTACAAAGAAATCATACAATTTTCTGTATGTTTGAAATAGAGATGCTGCATATTACATTCACAGTGGTTTCTTACTTACTTTTAGCTAACACATTCACATCTCTTTTTCTACTCACTCTTCTACAAAGAAATCATACAATTTTCTGTATGTTTGAAATAGAGATGCTGCATATTACATTCACAGTGGTTTCTCTACTTACTTTTAGCTAACACATTCACATCTCTTTTTCTACTCACTCTTCTACAAAGAAATCATACAATTTTCTGTATGTTTGAAGTAGAGATGCTGCATATTACATTCATAGTGGTTTCTCTACTTACTTTTAGCTAACACATTCACATCGCTTTGTCTACTCACTCTTCTATAAACAATTTTCCATAAAAAACGTGATTTTACACCAAAAAAACATTTTATCCCCACTTTTAAATTAAGTAATACAATTTTCTGTATGTTTGGAACAGAAATGCTACATATTATATTCATACTGTTTTCCCCTCTCAACTTTAGGTAACACATTCACATCTCTTTCTCTGCTCACTCTTCTACAAATGTCATACAATTTTCTGTATGTTTGAAATAGAAATGCGCATATTACATTCACAGTGGTTTCTCTACTTACTTTTAGGTAACACATTCACATCTTTCTCTACTCACTTCTCTTTAAACAATTCATATCATATCACCGCGAAATTCGGCACGTGTATGTATTTTTCCTTGAAGAAAGTTTTTATGATAACAGTTTTACTACACAATATATTACTTTCAAATGGCTTTCTACTCGCTTTTCTTTTACGTAGCACATTCATATATCCCCTGTTTGCCCTTCAACATACAATTCATACAATTTTCTATGATTGAAATATAAATGCAACGTATTACAAAAAAAAAAAAAAAAAAAAAAATCACAAAAACAGGCGAAAATCGCCGAGCGAAGCTCGGTCACCCAGGTACTTGCATTAAAGCAGCAATATGGTTTTATTATTAGGATATAAGAAATATTTATGAACTTTAAAATGAATATCAGGAATATCAACTAAAGAATTTAGAAATTTAATAAATGGAATTATTAAAGATTTTGCTGGATTATTTTAAATATATAAAATATATTGTTGACCGCATGATATATATAGTGTATGTATGTATATTAATTTATTATATACAGGGTGGAAGGGAAGTCATTACATTAATTTAAACCAGTGGTAGATTTCCGTATTTGGAACACATTTTGTATGTTACGTTTTTGTCTCTGGCCATCTCTTACGGAGATATTTTAGTTTTGTCTTAAACAAGCTGGCAACACTGCAGATTGTGTCATTTTCCTTAGGTCAATACATAAACTTCCTAACAGTGTCGCTTGAAAACACAAACACCCTGCCTTGTCCTTCTGTGTTTACTGTGCGAGTGTAGGCCAATCACAAGCCTTAGCTTCCAAAACATAAGGCGAAAGCAAAAGTGTTTACATCCACAATCCTGGCCAACCTCAACGCAACGTTGTCGACATGTTACACGGCTGAAGGAGCTGAACGAAGTATTCCTTCACGTGTTTTAAGTGATTAATTATTTCGAAACCCATGAAGTTATGTCAGGAATAAGTTACTCTACGCATCTTACAAGTAATAACTGTTATCTTTGTACATTCCTGTGGAATTACACATACAATTTGGAACAAAAACTATTTATTTATTTCGAAATCGGCTGATCAAAGAACAAAATGCCATTCGACCTTTTTGTTTGTAATGCTTCTATGGAGCGTTATAAGGAATGTAATGACTTGTCTTCCACCCTGTATATGTATGTGTGTCAGTTCGTGTTCCCTATACGCTTCCAAGCCGTTACGCCGATTTCCAGCTAACTTGCTACAGATAATCTTTGACACAGGACAAATATTATGGTATAGTTTAGAATTCGAAATTCCGCTGTATTTCACAGTTCTTAATTTTATCTTGACGATCTCTATTTTTGTCAGAAGACCATTAAGAAAACAAAGTAAAAAGAATATGTGTGTGTGTGTGTGTGTGTGTGTGTGTGTGTGTGTGTGTGTGTGTGTGCGTGTTTACTGCATGATCGAAGTGACAAAGGGGATTAACAAACACGTGCGCACGCACCTTAGTTTTTGATGAAATATATTTGTTGTTCTGCTTAGGTACGCCGTAGAGAAACAAGCAAATTGGTGAGGTAAGCTTTATAAATATACCTACCTGCTTTTACAATAAACACATTTTTTAAGGTCTGGTTGTGATCAAGGTCGCTGTGTTGACAACATCGAGTGTGTTAAACGTGCAAGTTGTATCAACAGAGAGAAACTTCAGGTTTGTGTCCATGTTCATTTTATAAAGAGAGAAAACTCGTCACTGAAGGAAGATCACTGTTCTTCCAGACGGACATAGACTAGCTGCCCCGCTAAAGTCTTATATATCAGGAGGCAAGAGTTCGCACTGATGTTAGAGAATGGTTTACATAGGGAGAGAGGGAGGGAGGGGTGACACGTAATCTAAGGAAGGTACTCGGTATATAATGTCCTTGATTACCGAGAGGTCGCGTGTTGGATCCCCGTGAGCGACCTTCCTGAGGGTTTCCCGGGTCGCCAGGAGAATGCAGGGAAGGAAGCCTGGGGGGGAAGGTGTCTGGAGCCTATTTCTGAGTCGCGCGTCCTGAGGGCTGGGAGAGGAATCGGGTTGAGCCACCAAACCCTTTAAAAGTAGTTTCAAAACTGTACGGTTTCATCTGCGCCTTTCTGTGATAGCGGCAGACGACAAGGTACACCGAGGACGCCGACGGGCAAAACATCGCGCAGCCAGTTTGAGTCTCTCGGTAGAATGGAAACAAAACTCTTGTTCTTGATTTTACCAAAGTTTAGCAACATCATGACCTGTAGTATAACAAATACTATATTTCTTGTTTAATTAAGGGGGGGGGGGGTGTAGGAGTGGCATGTGCATCCTTTGTGCTTACAACCCTGGGCTAGTAATGACGGCGTGTTTAATGTTTCCAGTAGCACACCAATTCTGAAAGTCCCGGAGATAGCGAGGCACTCTCAGGAAAGAAAGTAGCTCCAGCAGTCCCGCCGTAACACACCAACCGCCGTCCTACAACCCTGAAACACATGAATACCACATAGAAGGAACGTTCCAAGTCACAAAAACTTACTTCTAAGATATTGGCTTTTTAAAGTTAGAGAGAGAGAGAGAGAGAGAGAGAGAGAGAGAGAGATGTTGGTTTAAGGGCGCTCAACTACACGTTGAACAGGAAAGTTTGCTGTTTAATATGCGGATTTCAATTTGCAAATTTAAAACGTTAAAATATCAAATGCCACTTTGATCAGAAGCGTAAACCAAACCTAACGTATTTATTTACAATTTCAAAAGCTATTTTCTGAATACCCGTATTTGTAAACATATAAAAGGGACCGTATTTTTCCACATTTTAGTGATTTAATTTATTAGTTTATTTAATATAAACTATTGTGTTTCGTGTTTTAATGTTTGAACACAATATTGACTTTAAAACCAAATGAGTAATTTATGTTGAAGAAACAGTTTTAATACATTTTTAAGACTAAATAGCAATGTAACTTAATGCTTTACTTATTCTGAAGAGAAACAATTTAGTATGTTAATCATAAGGCAGCGCAAGAATATTATGTGCATAAGATAAACGAAGGTTATAAAGTTGAAGATTATGTAATTTGCTTAACCAGAACAGCTGGCTGTAATAATTATCGTATGTTTAATATAAACAAAATAGTTAATAAGAGCGTAGAAGTTTCTACCGCGCAGGTGGAACGAACCCACCACTGCACGTGTTGTATCAAAACAACCTTTGTCACTCTAAGGCAAGAGAATGTGGGGTAAGTGAGGCAGGTTCAATCGCTACCTCTGCTCTCCTGCCCATGCCTTTCCTCTATGTAGTCTTGAGATATATGAAAGTAAATGATGAGTATTGTATTCAAACTTCTTTATTAATGAACCTATGAGAGTTTAACCACATAATGAGAACATGAAGTACCCTACAGCTGCGTCAAATACTACATCATTTATTAATTACTTTGTCAGAAAATACAGCATGTTTAAAATGAAAGGGCAGATTTCAATCTTGTATTACGGAAAAACTATGAAACATAGAAGCACATTGCGCATGTCACTGGACAGAGGAAGGTTGCAGGTGCGCTGTTGTTTGTTTATAGAAACATGCGAACTACACCACAGGAGAAAAACAGCAACATCTCAGTCCATTGTTCAAGTGCAACGTGCGATCCACAAACAGCTGCTTTGTCACAAGCGTATTCATGACTGGCAAGTTGGTTGCGTTTGCGAACAGAAAAGCATCGGTCACCTGATGCCAATCATATGTTGAGAAGAGTCTGCAAGATGGGCAACTCTTAGTTTTTGAATTGTGCTGTACACAGACACACACGAACGTTATTTTAAAAAAGCTTTTATTGGAGTCAAGGGACTTCAAAACGTATATTTCCAGTGAAATCTCCATATCTAAGACAACATTGATAGGAATTTATTTGTGAGAAATAGGATGCAACATGATAGCATAGCAACACGATGATGATATCTGATTGAAACAGTTTACACGTTTACTCAACACTCTGTAGATATTTCGTCATCGATAGCAGTTATTGTTTCTTTTTCTCAACTTTCGTAATCTTCTAGTCAAAACAACGTCATTGACGTCACACCAGCTCAAAGTTCGTGAACCTTTCTTCTTTTCCCGTTTATCGTCAACTTGTCGAGTTATAATTAGGCCAGCGAAAAGGGACTGACGGACGGAGTGACGAAACCTGCTCAAAGGAGAACAAAACCGACACTTTAGTCGCATAGGTGTCCTATATTAAGGTATACAATAACTTGGAGGAGAACATACAATTGCACAAGCCGCCACTGGCTGTCGTCTCTCGTGCCCTTAGTATCCTCTCACCTCTTTCCTTCCTCCCGGGAGTCGCCCGCCCAGGAACGTACATTAGATTAGGTCCGTGAACATTGAACATGTCAAGGAAATGTATAGCTTAGTTTCATCTGTGCATAAAGATTATATTTCAATAATGAACACAGAAACACATTATATACCTACAGGTAATATAAGAAGAAATCAAAGTAGGGATAGCTAGGATACAAAATCAAATGCTTTCATGTAGGTACCTATTTCTCCACTCGGGAGTTGTAGTGTTCTCTTTTCTCAGGTTTACTTGCCCTATTATAGACTGTAGTTCGGTCAAGCGAAGCTGTACTGTACTTGGACAAATGTTGACGGACATAAGCTGTTACTGACGTAGGGTCGGATGTTGTAAGATGTGTCCCTGAGGTCTAAAACCTCTCAGACTTGCATCATTGTGCAAAGTGTGATGCGCGGACCCGAGGGCGGAGGTTGCAAGATAAGATATATACATCCCGTTATGATAAGCAGTACAAAACACCGGCATTAGGAGGATTATCTTAGAGCTGAGTATCCGGGGAAACATTGCCCAACTGTTGGCAGCAATGGAGATCCGCAATCAGGCTATATTTATGTATAAGACGCGTCCGACTGTCTGTTGTTGGCAAGTGTCTGTGCGCTTAGAGTGGCTCCCTGTGCTACACTATTGCTGCGGAAACCAGACAAAGGGATGTGTAGCATTCGCCTGTTTTTTTTCTTTCTCTACTGCGTATAGTAAGTAGTGCAAGTATTGTATTCCACTGAAAAATTTGATGTCCGAGGTTTCACCGGAAATATGTTTTGAGGCCCCCCTGAATAAAAAAAAAAGTATTTTCCAGAAAAAGTTGCGTTTTGTGTGTCTGAACAGCGTAACTCAAAATCGAAGGATGCGACAAAATTTTGAAGAAAATTCCTCCAACCTAAACTACCCTTTACACGAGAAATTTTAGAAAATTTTGATTTTCTTGAAAATGTCTAACGATTTTGATTACAATGACATTTTAAGACATTTTTATAGCAAATGAAATGTATATTTTGAATTTACTGGCTATGTAGTCCTGTTTACTCTGGATGAATTGGTAAACCGTAAGAGATAGACCAGATCTTACCATACGAAAAATGTAGACGTCAAAACAAAGTTGTCCAAATTATTATTATTATTATTATTATTATTATTATTATTATTATTATTATTATTATTATTATTATTATTATAATTATATATATATATATTTTTTTTGGAGTTATGCGTTTCGGAGATATTCCTTGTTATTTGTGTGAGCTTTGCAATACTTAATTTTTTTAGTCCCCCTTATCTGTTGAAGCTAATGAAGGTAATGAAAGTATTTGTTGAAACGTTGATATGAAAGTAGGTATATAACGCGCGGGCGGGCGGCGGGCTGTCTGCTGCCTGCAATCCTATTACATCAGCTAGCATTGCTGGCAGGCCAAAGTGACCGGAATAATCCAGTTGTGCGCACGTGCTACGCTACTCGACTTTCTCCAGTCAACAATCTGGAACACTCAGATAGTTATGCTACCGTTTACCTGCCTATAGATACTTCCAGAGGGCCAGAGTGGCCCTTGAGAAATTTGGTAGGGTACCATCACACTTCTTTACGAACTGATGTTAACTTTTACTGCCGCCTCGTGTCTAACACTTCACGCCTTTTATCTGAATTGGCGAGTACCTTTTGTTTGCCTTACACGATGAAAGAAAGAGGTTACAGGATTCTGGTTTATTTTAAAAAGTGTCTCTAACCCTCCTCAACATTTTCTCTCGCTTGGTTCCCGATGTAAACTCAATAATAAAAATGTTTCCCACTGCGTAACTTTTGCACTGCACAGATATAAGCTTTTCCGAAAACATTTAATTTAAAAAATTGTAACACTTAACATAGTAAACAGAGAGAATGCTAGCTAAGAAAAAAATATAAACGTAGTGTAGCTGTTAGTTTATTAGTCAGTGCGTGACGAGTATAGAAACAGCAAACATCGGAGTTTTACTGATTTTTCTGTAGTAATTTGAGCCTATAGAAGTGTATAATGGCCTTAAAAAGGATATAACCTGATGTAGAAAACAATTCTGCATGGGATAATGTGTTCAAACTTGAAATTTATAACATGACTAAACAATTTATCGCGAATTAAAAAAAAAATCTGTCTGTAAACAGAATAACTCAAAATGGAATGTCGGTTGCAACATGAACATTTTCAAGGAAATTCCACCACAAACTATATTTACATGTCAAAATTTGTTTAAAAAAATAATTTTCCCTAAAATGGTTCTAACGATGTTTATTTTTATAGCCAATAAGATTTATAAGTTTCTATGAATGTCATCTGAAACCCTCTAAATTCTGAACGACTTTTGCATTACTGGCAAATCGCAACAGATAGACAAAATCTTACTGTTTCAAAATGGGAGGTCGTTATTTATTTTTTTATCTCTTGGCAAAGCAAAGAGAACAGAATTTCAAAGCTATAACATAGTGACCAGCTGTAAAAAAATTTCACTATCACTACCAAGGTTTAAGAATACTTTTTTTACATAAGTACAGAAAGTCATGTGAGTGAAACATTACATTTTTTTCCATTCAAACTGATAACAAATTCATTATTGATGAGAAGTGAATTATCAGAAATTAACTCTAAAAGCAAGATATGAAATACTTCAATAATCATGTAGTTGCGATAAAATTAAATGCGGTAAAACGAAAATGATAAAATAAAAGTGATAAAATGAAGATACAATGGTTCATGTATGTATCTGGGCAGGTGAAAGTGGTTATGAGGTAGTCTATGGAATAAACTTGAAGATAGGAATGTATACTTACCAGCAAGTGGCACGCAGGTACAATGGGACCGAACCATGCACTTTGGGCGGCTGTAGCTTCTGCACTGTGATCTGCAGGGGTTGCTTCTACATATTGTCTTAAAACGATACTTGTGGACTTTGGGCATAGGTCAAAGTTTAACATCCCCCCACCACACCACAACACAACACAAAACTCTTCCTCTTTAATTAATATCATTATTTATCATGCTTCTCACTTCATCAAGCCTCTTTTACTATCATTATTATATTATAATTTTATTATTACAATAGGTATTATAAAAGTACAGCATTTTGGAAACAGTGTTGCACTCACATGACTTTCTCTACTCTTGTACTAACCATTCTTATAAACTCTTATTCCTACATCTTCTTCGTGTTAGTTAAGATAAACATTTGTACAAATTATCTTATTGTTTATTTCCTTGTAGGTACAAGGGGAATATGGGAATACAGTAGGCTTTGAGCGATAGTCAAATGTTTTAAAGATTTGAGATTCCGTTCTCTTTGCACACTTAACATATAAAAAATAAACAACAATGTTCCATTTCACGAAAGTTTTAAATTTTCCGAAACTCACACACATAACAAGGAATATCTCCGAAATGGTTCACTCTACAAAAAAAAAAAAAAAAAAAAAAAATGTATTTCGACATAAATTGTGTATTTTAGCAAGATCTACATTTTTTGTATAGTAAGATTTGGTCTATCTCTAACGGTTTACCAGTTATGCAAAAGTCATCCAGGGTAAATACGACTACAGGGGCTATATCCAGAAAATTCAAGATATACATTTCATTTGTTATAAAAATATCTCAAACATATGACATTTTTATCAAAATCGTTAGAGCCATTTTCAACAAATAAAAATTTTCCATGTAAAGGGTAGTTTAGGGTGGAGGAGTTTTCTTCAAAATCTTCGTGTCGCATCCTTGAAAGACATTAAACTTAAATACCAACTTTGGTTTTTAACCGACTTTTCGTTTTTGAATTATGCTGTTCACTAATACGGATCTTTTTCTAAAAATGCTTCTTTTTTGGATTTAGGGGGCCCCAAAACATATATTTCTGATGAAATCTCCACATGAACAGTATTATCGCAATTTCAGTGTTATAATTCATAGTTTCTCTGTGGGGAAGGCGGCTGTTTAAAGACGCATTTCCCTGAACAAAACAAAACACTTGACCACACACATTCTGAGCACGACCGACCGCGCAGTAAAATTCGTGGTTTCCATATGACATTCTGCGCAGATTCTGCAACGCAAAAACAGTCCGCAAATATCAGACGTGCTACACACGCGAAGAGAGAGGCAGCAGTCCGAGCTGAAATAAAATATCTCCTCTTTATTTCTCTACCGTATTCCATCAAGAAATCAGATATTGAAATTACGATAAAAATACACGTTCTGAGGACCCCCGACCATAACTCCAAAAATAAATGTCGGACGACATTTAAATTTATTATGTCCCAAGCACACAACAGGAAGATTTCTTTTTAAATACCACAAGATGGTTTCATTCCACTCATACGTGACTTGGTTGAAATCAACCAATCATGTGCATAACTTTTTAAACCAATGGCAGTCTTCATTCGTGAAAAAAAAATCCCATTTGATGCTTTTCTTATGTTGTTATCAAGTGAGAGAATCCAGTTGCAGTGCCCAACAGCTGACGTAATTTGACGCAACATAGCCGCTACTCAAATGTCAAAAATGGCTGACGCTCGCTTCGGTTAAGCATCTAATGCTGAAATACACATAGAGGTTTCCCTCAGAACACTGAATACAATGGAAAACATGTTTAGAAGCAGTTTGACAAATTTTTTACTGAATGAAATTATAAATTTGCAGTAGATACTGCAACATCTGACATTGCCAAGATGTTAAAAAACTGAAGCATCAATATGAGAATCTTGTAGGCCGTGCCAATGGGCCCAGGTGTATGTTCACCGTGTTCCAAGATCGCATCACGAACATTTATAAGGAGAAAAGACTTTCCAAACTATACAACATTTTCTTTATTTTTGACTTTCTTAAGAATGACTAACGATTTTAATTAGAATACCATAACTGTTCGGGATAGACAAAATAATTACTGCACAAAAACGTACATCTTATAAGACACAGTTTATGTCAAATGCGCGTTTTTGTGGCGTTAATCATTTCCAAGTTATTCTTCGTTGTAATGGCAGTCAGTGGGTAGAGAAAGTGAGATGAAGATGGTGCCACGTGATCTGGTAACCTTAACACGCGACCACTTGTTTGTCAGAATAGTGCGTTTGGGCTTTCTGCCAAGAGGTCACGCCTTCGATTTCTGACGTTCACTTTGAATGGAAATGGACAATAAGGCACCGCTCCAAACATCTGATTTACAGTCACATGACTTTCTCTACACACTCTTCCACATTTACGGAGAAGCAAAAAACTTCCTGAAGGTCTGCTCAGAAGCAATGCCAACTTTGTTTTCTTGTGGAATATGAGCATCGTCTCATTGCAGTAGGCCGCGAATCTGAGTTACACAACGCTGGTTTAAATCGCGGGTCATTTGAATTTGAGCAAGTTTAGAAAAAAATTGTAATATTAATTAATTAAATTTCGTTAGGTTATTTTCGTCGTTTTATTATTTCCACTGCCTCCCTTGTAAAAGTCATGTTGGCAACACTGATGCTACGCAAGGCAAATGAACATCGCAACCCGAAGACTATCATGACATGAGAAAGGTAAAACAATACCATAGTTTTATACATAACCTATAATATATCTGTAAAAATTCAGCACTGTCTAAAAATAGTGTACGATGCACGGGTTAAAAGGATTTTATTTTGTTTGTAGGTTTCCTAAACTCGTCGTAGACCACGTTCACAAATGCTGGCAATTTCCTGGCGGACATTTTGTTTTAATTCTTCCAGGGTGTGTGTAGGTTTATCTTGTATACTTCATGCTGCAAGTTACCCCAGAAATAGAAATCGCACGGGGTTAGGTTGGGGGCCAAAGGGGTTACAAATTTCTACTAATAATTCTGTCATGAAACACACTTACAATTATGGAAGTACTCCTTCATGACGAGCAAATTGGTGTATGGTGCGCCATTAGCGGAGAAAGTTTTCTCAGAGCTCAAGTAACGATCTCCTTTTATAAAGTTGGTAAGTAAAGTAGTTTTAGAAGTGTTGTACGGTTTCATTCGCGCCTTTCTATGATAGCGGCAGACGGCAACGAGCGCCGAGGACGCGACAAGGAAAACACCGCGCAGCCGTTTGGTAAGGTTTTTTGTTATGTGAGTAGCAGAGAAAGTAAAACTGCTATTGATCAATTACAAACAACTGAAATGCCAATTCACTTTGCATTTAGTGATCGATATAGGAGCATTCCGACCAGGATATTGTGACCCCGTCTCTATTATCATACTCGGACCACTCCCAACAACTATATAGCCTCCAGTTTATCAAATTAGGATAAACTGAATGGAAACTAGCGTGAGTTCATGGACTTGGTAAAGTTCCACAAGGACAAACACATCAATTAACGGTACAAGCATTATGTAGCTATTTGTGGCAAATGAAAAGCTTCAACAGTTACACCCAAGCATGATGAAGACAGATGTTGGACCTAGAGTAAGCTCATGTAGTCCTGTTTACGCTTGATGCTTTTGTAGAACTGGTAAACCGTAAAGGATAGACAAAATCTTACTATACAAAAAACGTACATCTCGCTAAAACGCACAATTTATGTCCAAATACATTTTTTCGTGGAGTGAACCATTTCGGAAATACTCTTTGTTATTTGTTAACCGTGCAAAGAGAACGGAATCTCAAAGCTTTAAAATATTTGGCTATCGCTATTCTAATATTCCCCTTGTACCTACTAAGAAATAAGTAATATGATAATTTGTACAAATGTTTATCTCAACTAACACGAAGAAGATATAGGAATAAGAGTTTGTAAGAATGGTTAGTACAAGAGTGAGTAGAGAAAGTCATGTGAGTGCAACACATCAGATTTTTCTTTAAGTAGCGCATACCCGGCACATATAATTGGCGCTGTAGAATTAGTATAGTCTTTTCTAGTAAATATAAAACATAATTATATCTGTATAGAAAGGAATAAAATAACGCAATGCTAGTTAGGATAAAAACTAACAATGATAATACCAGGCCGTGACAGTTGAACGTTATATATTGAAGGTTACGCGTTAAATAAAATAAAAGGTGCCTAATATTCGTGTTGCTTGACCTCGAAATTTGGAACACACCTATACGATAATGATCAGGTGGAGAGCTTCTCGCTGATTGGCTGCTGAGGAGGACCACACCTCTGGCTCCTTCGCCACGTCAGTAATACGTATGTATGACGTCACAGTCGACCAGCTGTCTCGTTTGATTGCCAAGGTTGCTGAGCTGGTAACAGAAGTTTCAGGGGGATATTTCCGCAGTCAACTGCTGCACCAGACAACAGACAACATAATAACATCGATATTACATTTCAAATTTAATGAAAATTATCACTATATTTTTACTTCCTCTCTGCATAGAGTAAGTATTGTATTCCACCCAAAATTTCGATGTCGACTTTTCACCGGAAACATGTCTTAAGGCCTCTGAATGCAGAAAAGCAGTTTTAGAAAAACGTCTCTGTGTGTGACTGAATAACTCAAAAACGAAAACTCTGTTAAAGACCAAAGTTAGCATTTAAGTTTAATATATTTCAAGGATAAGATTTTGAACTAAATTCTTCCACCCTAAACTATACTTTGCGTGGAAAATTTTTGCGAAAATTTTGATTTTCTGAAAAATTGCTAACGATTTTGATTAAAATGGCATACGGTTAAGATATTTCATAGTAAATTAAATGTATGTTGAATTTTCTGCCTGTAGCTCACATTTTATTATATCTTCTTCGTGTTAGTTGGGATAAACATTTGTACAAATTATCTTATTGTTTATTTCCTTGTAGGTACAAGGGGAATATGGGAATACAGTAGGCTTTGTGCGATAGTCAAATGTTTGAGATTCTGTTGTCTTTGCACACTTAACATATAAAAAAATGAACAATGATGATCCATTTCACGAAAGTTCAAAGTTTTCCGAAACTCACACACATAACAAGGAATATCTCCGAAATGGTTCACTCTACAAGAAAATTTATTGAGACATAAATTGTGTATTTTAGCAAGATCTACATTTTGTGTATAGTATGATTTTGTCTATCTCTAACGGTTTACCAGTTATGCGAAAGTCGTCCAGAGTAAATACGACTACAGGGGCTATAGCCAGAAAATTCAAGATATACATTTCATTTGTCATCAAAATATCTCAAACAAATGGCATTTTAATCAAAATTGTTAGAACTATTTTCAAGAAAATAAAAATTTTCGAAAATTTTTCCATGTAAAGGGTAGTTTAGGGTGGGGCTATTTTCTTCAAAATCTTCGTGTCGCATCCTTGAAAGACATTAAACTTAAATACCAACTTTGGTTTTTAACCGACGTTTCGTTTTTGAGTTATGCTGTCCACAGACTGACACACAGACACACGCACGGACCTTTTTCTAAAAACGCTTTTTTTTGGATTCAGGGGGTCTCAAAACATATTTCCGTTGAAATATCCGTATCGATAATGGCCCTATATAGCCTAGTACGTATGTAAATATAGGCAAGGAAGTGTGCGATGCAATGAGCAGAGAGAAGTGATATTTGACACTTATATGGAGGTGTCACTGTGTGCGTAACAAATGAAGTGGCACCAAGCGAGGAAAGTTAACTATTTAAAACGACAGTAATAAAGTTAGCAAATGATAGAGACGGCACTACCAGGGAAAACAGCATTACCATTAGAATAACCGTGAGAACGTCGCTATTTATAGACTATGTATGTGTAGGTGTTTACACGGACTGGCTCTGTCCATCTAGATACACCTCCACAGCGTCCCTGGTTCGATTCCTGGGCCTACTGGACACTCGTATACGCAGTGAATGGACTATGGAATATGTCAAAATAGTCTTATCAGTTTGTGGACATCATAACTCAAAAAAGAAAACTCGGTTAAAAACCAAAGATGGTATTTAAGTTTAATGTCTTTCAAGGATGCGACACGAAGATTTTGAAGAAAATAGCCCCACCCTAAACTACCCTTTACATGGAAAATTTTCCGAATATTTTAATTTTTTGAAAATTACTCTAACGATTTTGATTAAAATGTCATATATTTGAGATATTTTTATGACAAATGAAATGTATAGCTTAAATTTTCTGGCTATAGCCCCTGTAGTCGTATTTACTCTGGATGAGTTTTGCATAAATGCTAAACCGTTAGAGATAGACAAAATCTTACTATACAAAAAATTTAGATCTCACTAAAACACACAATTTATGTCTAAATAAATTTTCTTGTAGAGTGAACCATTTCGCAGATATTCCTTGGTATGTGTGTGAGTTTCGGAAAACTTAAAACTTTCGTGAAATGGAACATCGTTGTTTATTTTTTTATATGTTAAGACTGCAAAGAGAAGAAATCTCAAAATTATAATGCATTTGACTATCGCATAACGCCTAGTGTATTCCCATATTCCCCTTGTACCTACAAGGAAATAAGCAATAAGATAATCTGACATTTTGAGAAGAACTTCAGGAATTAAGGATTTACAAGTTGGCGCGTACGAGTTAGAAAAATGTGAAATACTTCAGCTGAAACAAATTATTTTCAATAAGTTACGCTAATAAAGTGAACAATTCAATAGCATATACAATTGTTTCTCTTAAAATGTATAAATGGCCTTACACTAATTCCATATTAATAATACATGTAAAAAGCGAATGACGATTAATAAAAGTTTGAGATAGTTCGTTAAAACGTTTGCAATGCATTTTGTTTTTAATACCTATATAGTAAAATATCTGGTGTTACATTCATATGGCTTTTTCTACCCTTGTAATGATATAAAAGCTATTCTTAAGACAGCTCGTACTTCTGTGTACTGCATTTTAATCGAGATAAACGTTTACAAAAATAGCTACATTGCGTTATCTATACAAAGGGAATTTTGATAGTCAAATGTTTATCAACTGAACTATCTCGGAAATGGCTTGTGCTATGAAAGAGTTATTTATTGTGTGCTTTAAAGAGATCTGCATTTTTGTGCACATGTTTCTGTCTATCATTCAATGTTTATTAGTTACACAGGATTATACAAAATTGTTTCCAAATGAGAATAACTTATTCCCAGAAAATTCAAGATATACGCTTTATTTATATTTTACTTTCTCTGCCGTGTATTTAATAGTGTTGTATTTCCGTAGTCATGGAATTTCAAAGCATTACATACATTTAGCAAGAATCAGATAGAATAGTTGGTAGAAGATGCAAGGAGTAGACATAGCTACTGTTGGGGGTCGGTCGGTCGGTCGGTCGGTCGGTCGGTCGGTCGGTCGACTCCCTAACAAATGATGATGACAAATGAATGAAGTGCATGGAGGAAGGGAGGGAGCTTGCAGTTGAACAGAGCGATATATCGATCGATCTTGTCCTCTTGCACGTGGAGCAGCACAACTCAGTTCTTCTTGTTGTCAAGGGAACACACCCTCTCACTCTCACTAGTTGCTGCAAACTCTCACACCACAGCAATATCTTACTGCTAAGATTCTTGTAGGTACAAGGGGAATATGGCAATATAGTAGACTTTAAGTCATAGTGAGGTGTTTAAGAGATCTTTGCTATGCGATGGCTTTGAAAACACATTCTCTATGCATGGCCAAGAGATAAAAATAATACCAATAACGATGTCTCATTTCACAAAACACATACTTGAAACTTCAAAACAATAACAAAGAATACTTCGAAAATGGTTATCGCTATGAACATTATTTTACAAATTATATGTTTTAACAAGATCTGTAATATTTTGTGTATATCTTACAGTTTACAAAAGTCATCAAGAGTAAACGTACGCTGTTCTCGGAAAATTCAAAAGATACGTTTCATTTCTTAGCGCTGCTCTTTACCCGAGTTCAATTCCCAGTACCGACTTGGGGGTTTTATCCCACAGAGCTGGTTCGGGGTGCACTCAGCCTTGTTAGGTCTCTGAGAGCGTAATAGCAGCTACTTGATTGAAAAGTAGGGGCTCCTGGTCGAGAGGACTGTGAGGGACCGATGACCACATCCCACCCTCCAGTACTGCACCCCACTCATGACGCCTGTGGTGGTGGACGCAGCGGTCGGGTGGGCGTTTGTGCCGTGGGATTACGTTTTTATGCTATTTAATACAGCTCGTTTCAGCTATTTTCGAGGAACCCTAAAATAACAAATTTTTACTTTCTCTACTACTAAGTAGAAGGAAGTATTGTATTCCACCCAAAAATTCGATGTCGAGTTTCACGAAAATTTGTTTTGGGACCCTAACTCCTAACAGCATTTTTAGAAAAAAGTCCGTGCGTGCGCGCGTGTGTGTGTCAGTCTGTGGACAGCATAACTCAAAAACAAAAAGCAGGTTAAAAACCAAAGTTGGTATTTAAGTTTAATGTCATTCAAGGATGTGACACGAAGAGTTTGAAGAAAATAACCCCACCCTAAACTACCCTTTACATGCAACATTTTTCGAAAGTTTTGATTTTCTTGTAAATGACTTTAAGGATTTTGATTAAAATGCCATATGTTTGAGATATTTTTATGACAAATGAAATGTATATCTTGAATTTTCTGACTATAGTCCCTGTAGTCGTATTTACTCTGGACGACTTTTGCATAACTGGTAAACCGTTAGAGATAGACGAAATCTTACTATACAAGAAAAGTAGATCTTGCTAAAATACACAATTTATGTCTGAATAAATTTTCTTGTAGAGTGAACCATTTCGGAGATATTCCTTGTTATGTGTGTGAGTTTTGGAAAACAAAACTTTCGTGAAATGGAACATCGTTGTTCAATTTTTTATATGTTAAGTGTGCAAAGAGAACGGAATCTCAAAGCTTTAAAAGATTTGACTCGCTCAAAGTCTACTGTATTCTAACATTCCCCTTGTACCTACAAGGAAATAAACAAGATATTTTGTACAAATGTTTATCTCAACTAACACGAAGAAGATATAGGAATAAGAGTTTGTAGGAATGCTTAGTAGAAGAGTAGAGAAAGTCATGTGAGTGCAACACATGAGATTTTGTTTATATAACCAGTGGCCTACCCTAGAAGAGAAGCCGTGAAGACCCTGTCAAATTAAATAAGTAAATATTGGCCGAAATGTACGTATTATAACTGTGAAACTGATAGTGTTTAAGGAGTGCATTGCAAGCACTTGCTTTACACGAGTGTGAACAAACGCAAGTTGGTCCAGCCGTGGATGGGGAAGACAAAAGAAGTTGGGTCGGCGACGCGTGCGTACATCCATTATGTATTTGTTGGCCAGACTGTGCAAGGTCAGTCTGGCCTTGATCTCTATCCGCACACTCAATATGAACTGTATCTAACACAGTTCTGAGAAATAACAAAATGTTGGGGTAAATTAACGCAGATAATACAAACATATTTATTGCTACTTTAATTTAATACTGCATTTGAATCTTTAAGTTTGTTACTTTAAATACGCTGTATTAAACAAACAAAAGTACGATTAATACTATATATATATTTCAACCTCCCCCAGCTTGTCTCTGCAACACTCCTGCATTAGCTATTCTGTCGCCGAGCGCGGCATGAAACAAAGGACGGTTGGGGCTAAACTATTTCACACCACATACCAGGCCGGCGAGCAAATAACGGCGGTTAACAAAGGAACCTTCATGAGGGATCCAGCAGCCGGCGTGTTTGTAAAGTTCGAGAAAGGACCGTGTGACGTCATCCTCGCTATTTAAGCTGGCGAGGAAACGAGTTAGATAAGTGAGATAGGGTTACAGACTCGAGTCGGTCAGTATATATATATCTGTATGTACTAAATGATACGCGAGAGTAACCACCCATGCACTGGCATAGAATATAATGATGAAAATATTATGTATGTAAATACATGGAAATACATACATCTAAGTTTGCTTATGCATATTCATCATTATTGAAAACCGACACAGTTACCAAAGTTCAGACCTTCACAATCCTAACAGGCGGACAGGCGAAGGTCGAAATAAGAATAAAACAATAATTGCACGTCCAAGAGATAAAACCGTTGAGAATGTTCCAAACTCATTTCTGTCCTCCGTCATGTTAAGGCGGAAGCAAAACCTCGAATGTCAAGACAGTTTGATCCCATGTATACGTCGCATTTTAAAAACCATTGTTTACACAAGCAATACTCCAGTATGTAGACTTTATTATTGAAAAGCATAAGTATTGCTTTTCTTTTGCCACGACAATATTAAATAGCAGCAAAACCATACCTGAGTAAAGCCATAATCTTAAGGGACCTCAAAGAATTGCTTTCATTGAAATATTTCATTGTTCAAAAACAATTGCGCGAGCTATATCTACGGTGGGAGAGAAATTACCTTGTGATTGACACAAGCTCCTGTCGGGCAGCTGCGATTGGGCTTGTAACTAATCAGCGCAAGCCTAGAGTTACTGTTCCGCGAGGTACACAGAGCACAAATAGTAATAGACATCGTATTTCTGATTTATAGGGCGTGTCTTCTGACATCGATCTCCACCAGGGACACTCCCTTCCAGTTGAGGGAGGTGGCTATACATATTCATAATTAGTTATTGAGTTGATAACACCAGCATAGGTATGCTCTATCGGTTCGATACAGAACACAAGCTGACAGTATCAGCCAAGAAAGTGAAAGCATGACGTAATAAGGTACCCTAGAAACGGTAAGGAGTGAGGCAGTGCTGATTTCTTTCCGTGCTGGCTGATCGACAGAAATGGGTGCCAATTACAAGGTAATTTCTCACCGACTTCGAGATTCACACAGATCTACAATCTTCAGAGCAGCTCGGTCTTCAGGAAAAGATAATAAAAACGCAATGGGAAAGATCTAACATCGTTTTGAAAATACGGATTATATCTATCTCTTCTGTGCCTAAGGCGCCTCGTGTCTTCAACAGCTCCCCTAAAAATCAAATCAACATCAAAAGCGTTTCGAAATTTCATTCTTAAAGTGTAATATATGTTAAATGTTATTGATGAATAAACTACCCAGAGGTCGTAAATGAAATTATTGTTATTTCTTCCCGACTGTTCCAAACATTTTCAAATGTGGTTTTAAGGAATATAATTAAATTCATTATACTCCACTATATGTCGGTCAATCGCTCTTGCAATACACATATATTAACATCTGAAAATACACCAAAGCACGCGAGCGAAGCAAGTGTTTAGGGTTAACTATTTAGGTTTATGCTTCATGGTTAGGTTAGGTTTTTTATGTAAGTTTACGTTAACTAGCAACCAGTTTACACTAAAGCACGCTTGCGAAGCCAACGTGCGTTCCCAAACTATATTTATAATTAGTTATTCATATATGCTTAGGTTTCCGATCTACGAGAGGTTAGGTTTGCTACGTAAATCTTTATCGTTGGTACATCGTGCGCCTGAACCTCTGCTTAATTACTCCAGATTATCATACAGGTATCTTCACAAACCTATTTTTCACGTATTACTTTGATATACACGAGAATGAAACCATACATTTAAATTATGAGTTGAAAACTTGATCAACCATGCAATGTAGTTGAAATAAGATTTGGCGAAGATAACAATAGCATTTAATTCAGTTAAACAATATCAGGTAATAAAAATATACCCAAAGTTAAAAGCGAGTAGAGATAAGATAGTATGTTGCTGGTAATTACTAACATTTAAATCTGTATGTGTGTAATGACGACTTAAAAATCTATAATCACGTGACATAACCTAGCCAGGCCAGGAGAGTGAGCCGTCTGGGATCGAAGGTGAATTACGGAGGATGCCAACTCGCGACTAGCTAAAGCCTTTTCACCTTCAAGTGTCATTAACAGTGTTTACCTACTCACATTTGAAGAGTTTCGTTCTTTTCTAGCAGCTTCTTCTGCTGAATAACAACATATTCTTATTACAAGGATGCAAGAGGGATTGAACGCTGGAAACAACTAAAAATGAGAGCTGCCTGCCATCTGTGGAGGTACGTTCGAAGTACAAGTCATTTGTCTTGCATATAGTCTCTGCGACGACTATTTTAAAGAAATTTAATAAACCGGTGTAAAAGTAGCTTTGTTTTTCAGAAATTACCAACTTAATGGTTTTAGTGGTCTCATCCACGCCCGCGTTTAATAACAGTGTAATTTAAACCTTCCGATAATAAGAAAATATTCATTTGATGCTTTTCTTCTGTCTTATTATATGTAAATAAATGATCTGTTGAATATAATAATGAATGAACACTCAGATTTACAATCTAAATAGTATCTCTAACAATATATTGCTAACACTATTTTGTTAACACTCGTACTTTTATAAACTGTGAGATTCATTCTGAATGAATACCAAATTATACACTTTTTCAGATTCAGATTTTGTTTATTTCAATTTTGTCTGGTGCTGGTACAGCAGGCCCAGCTAACAGACTTACATTTACATTTATTTACAATTTTTTTGTTTTTACATTTTATATACAACGGGTTTTCCAGGAAACCCATACAGTGGCCGTCCTTGGGCCACCGAGAACAGTTCCCTGTTGTATTGTCTTTGGGTTTTGTTTCTAGTTTTTTTTTTCTTTATATACATATATACACTTTATTTACACACATGCACTCCCGCATTCGCTCTGGCATATCGCGAGACATGTCCTCACGCACACACAGACACACACACACGCACATTAAAGCACTATTTACAGACGCTATTTACACTCGCTTTATATACATTTCCGCGGTTTTCCTGGGCGGGCAGGTTGCAGCTCCTGACTGCTTCCCTGGGGTGCAGGCCTCTGAGGCAGCTTGTGTGCGGCCTGGGGCCCGTGTTTGCATGGACGCACATCAGTCGGTGAGCCAAGCGACGTCTAAAACATTTTGATTCGTGCATGTTTTCGATGCTTCGGCTCACCTTTGCCGATATTGGCAATGACGTAATTGTGGTGGTTTCTGATGCGCGCCCATGCCGCGGAAGCTCTTTTGGTTATTGCCTCAGAGATGGAGGGGATCTGGGTTTCCAGGTGTAGGGTTTGGTTGGTGGTTAAGAGAGGAGCAGAGAGGTTTTGGAGGGTTTGGATCTGTTTCAGGGCGGTTTTTGAGGCGTTTGCCCAGGCCACACACGCATATAGAACCACTGACAGGATAAAAGCCTTGTACAGGATGAGTTTGGACTTCAGTTGCAGCTGTTTGCTGCGGAAGATGGGGGCGCATAGCTTTAGCCGCTGTCTGCCTTTGTTGGCGCTATTTTTTATGTGGGTGGACCAACACATTGTGCGGTCCAAGGTAACCCCTAGGTATTTAACTTGCCGACAGCAGTGCAATACCTGACCACCGACCGTTAGGTCCATTGCCAAAGTGTGATGCCGCTTAGAAAAATGAATCAGCTGGCATTTGTCGGGGTTAATTTTGATTTTCCAGTCATTTTGCCATGAGAGGAAGTTGTTGACATAGCGTTGCATTTCTGCAAGACCGAAACGTGGATTTCTATGGTGGTTGTATATTGCAGTGTCGTCGGCGTACATGGCGACCTTGCATCTGGCGTCCACTGGGAAGTCGTTTGTAAACAGTATGTACAGGAAGGGGGACATTATTGCCCCTTGTGGGACGCCAGCCCGCATCATTCGCTCCCGAGAGGAGGAGCGGCCCACTTGGACGTAGAACTTCCGTTTTTCTAAAAAATTGTGCAGCAAGTGTAGATAATTTTGAAGTGCCGGGAAACTTTGGTGCAGTTTATAGATAAGGCCATTGTGCCAGCACCGGTCAAATGCGGCTTCTACGTCCAGAAATAGCGCCAACGTTGAAGCCCCGTTGTTAAATTGCTCTGTTATGTCATCTGTTATTCTGAGAAGCTGTAAGTCAGTAGAATGTCCTTTTCGAAAGCCAAACTGTGAATTTGAAAGTTCATGATTATACACTTTCATTCAGGGAGGCGGTCTTTCATTGTTTTTGATTGTCTACTAAGTGTGAACATGTGACCTTAGGATGACAGAGATTGGTTGAAATCGAAGCCAATGTGAGACTGCATATTAAATAAATTTTCACAAGATGCAAGGAACAGGTACAAAATACGACTACAGGGGCTATAGCCAGAAAATTCAAAATATACATTTCATTTGTCATAAAAATATCTTAAACATATGGTATTTTAATCAAAATCGTTAGAGCCATTTTGAGTAAATCAAAATTTTTGAAAAAGTTTCCATGTAAAGGTAGTTAAGGGTGGGGCTATTTTATTCAAAACATATATTTCCGGCGAATGTCGACATCGAATTTTTGAGTGGAATACTGTACTTCCTCTATTTACTATACGTGGTAGAGAAAGTAATAATGACTTGACAATATTTGAAACGTTTCCGCCGGTATCGTTTACTGTCTTGAAATGCTGTGGTTGACTTCTTACGAACGTAAAAATACAATTGTTGGCATACGACGTCATTTACAGTAGATGCATAAAATTATTGATTAGAGCTTCTTGGGTTACCAACCGTGTAATATAACTTTATCAATAATCATCGCTGTGAAAGCTTCAAATCTTGTCTTGCATAAAATTGATTACGAAAACTGGCATTTTAGATGTTATGGGAATATCTTCACATAAAACAAAAAAAAAAAAAAAAAAAAAAAAAAAAAAAAAAAAAAAAAAAATTTTTGTCATGTTGCTATTGTTTGCTTTAATGCTACGATACTTTGTTTCGATAAACGCTGAAAACAAAATTTCAGCTCTCTTGTTCATGTTTTGTAGATTAAAACAATGGAAGCGAGGCGTGCGTGTGTGTGGTAATACTTTATGCTTATAAAGAGTTTCAGGGAACACTTGAAATGACGTGAGGAACACGAGGGTTCTGCAGACCCCCCATTGGGAATCACTATTTCCCTTGGGGAATAACGCTGAAGGAAGATTACAGGTGTCGTTTGATGATGGTTTCACCTCATCTTCCAAGCATAATGTAGAATTTGGGATACATTCAAATTCAAATTTATTGCTCATAAAACTTGTAATACAAGCATGGAGCATTGTCAAATGCTAATGCATGAATAAAAAGTACATCTTGGCACATAATTAGACTTATGGAATACAAACATGGAGTATTGAATGTGGAAAAATACATTAACAGTACACATTAATTTAACATCTCTTCTAACCTGTATGGGCACTTTTCAATTAGATAATTCTTTAACTCTTTAGCAAAGGAGTTTTTTCTTGAGTGCTCTTTTATACCCTTTGGTAGGGCATTATATAACATTATTCCCATTACAATCGGATCCTTTTTGGTTGAAGCCTTATTTAAGTGCATTCTATAGTAATTTTCATTCCCTCTGGTGTTATATGTATGGATATCTGTGTTTTTAGTGGGTGATTTGTTTTGAATCGGTATAATTACTTTGTATACATAAATAGCAACTATTGTCAATATTTTATTCTTTTTAAAGAGTGGCTTACACGTGTCTGTAGTCTTTAGTTGAAAAATATGACGTATGCATCTCTTCTGTAGCAATAGTATCCTGTTTAATTTTGCTACCCCACACCCTCAATACCATATTCCAAGTGCACGTATATTATGCTGTAATATATAGCTTTAAGCTCTTCTACATTAAGGTAATTTGCAAAGTATTTTAGTAGGTATATGCTTTTTGTGATTTTCTTACATACTTCGTTTACATGCATTTCATATGTTAAGTGTTCGTCAAGATATATTCCTAAAATTTTTTGATTAGATACCTCTTCTACTTTAGTACTTTCAAGTCTTACATTTATGTAGTTTAGTTCCTCCCCCTTTTTTTGCTGATGCTAAAAATGTATCAGTTTGGTTTTTTTTTATGTTTAATTTAAGAGAGTTATCTTTAAGATAACTTGAAATTTGTAAAAAATTTTGAGAAATTTTGTTTTCTAGTTGTAGCAAGTTTTTTCCTTTACAAATGAGTGAAGTATCGTCAGCATACGATATGAGTTTCAAATCGGTTGATTCCCCCAAATCATTTACATACAAAACAAAGAGCAGTGGCCCTAGGACAGATCCTTGAGGTACTCCAGATTTTATATTTTGAATGTTAGATTGAAGAGATTTGAAATGATTTGCATACAGCCAATTTAGTTCACAACATTGTTTACGATTTACTAGATAAGACTGTAATATTTTATTTATTTTCCCCCTTAGCTCATAATTTTCTAGTTTCGTTAACAGCGTTTATGTGACACACAGTCAAATGCTTTAGATAGATCTAGAAATAATCCTATAGTATTCTCGCCTATGTCCATATTTGTGAATACTTCATGGATAAATTCTATAATGGCATTAATAGTCGAGTATCCCTTTCTAAATCCATGTTGGAAGTCTGCTATTATGTCATTTGCATTTAAGTAACTTATTATTCGTTTTTCCAGGACTTTTTCATATAATTTAGCAAATATTGATGTTAAGGTAATAGGCCTATAGTTCGACTCATCCATTTTATTACCATCTTTATATACAGGACGCACAATACCGATCTTAAGTTTTTCGGGGAAAGTACCTTCATTAACTGAATAATTTATTAAGTACACCAGCATGTCCACATTTTTTGAGCATAACAGGTGAAAAGCCATCCCAACCGCTGGATCTCTTGCTCTTAAAACCATATATTACTATATTTAATTCTCGATCATTTGTTTCTTTTACATACATGGATTTGGATATATTTTTATTCCCGATTCCCATTTTATTTTGGACAGAAGAATTTCCAATATTAACAAAATAATCATTGAATATGTTACTAATATGTACCGGGTTTGTTATTATCTCTCCATTTCTGTTTAGGTAAATATTATTTTGCTCTTTTACTTCTGGATTTTTTTGCTCATCTATAATTTTCCACATTTTAGATTTATTTTCTGAATTTTTAATTTTGTTCGAGTAGAATTTTACTTTGTTTGCTTTTACAGCTGATCGATAGTGTTTTTTATACTCTGTATATAATGTTTTATATATATCTAGCTTAGTATCCCTATAATAGTTATACATCTCTTTCACTTTGTCTCGCAGTGACCTCAACTCATAACTGAACTTTAGTTTAAGATTTTGTTTAATGCACTGTTTTATAGTCTTCTTAATTTTGGGATATACAATGTTTAGGTAATAACTCAGAATATCAAAGAAATGCTTCCATTTTTCCTCTGCATTTTCTGCACTATATACTTTAATTCAGTCCTCTTTTAACAGCATTGTATTTAGCTCAGCTATTTTGCTCTCGCTTGTGTCCGTTACAGAAGTAAAATATTTCTTACGAATATGAGTAAAAAACCTTTATATATATGTGTGTGTTCTTTAAATGAAGAAAGTATAATATCTTAGTACGCGTGCACTCGTGCACTTCCTAGCAGAAGTAGACATCTGTTTAAGTCTTCTGCTGTAATGTCAATCCATCCCCTGGCGGGTCTTCCTCTTGACCTTTTCCCATCTACAGGTCTGTCTCGTTTTACTAGACCGTTCTTTCCCACCCTGTTATTGTATCCTTTCCAGTATTTCCGTCGCTCATCAATACATTTTGTTATATCTTACATTTACCAATTTTCTCTCATTTCTGTATTGTGTATTCTATCTGGTACTTTATATTCCACGTTGCAGTTCTTAATGTAAATTATTTTTCCAATCAATACTCCGTTTTCTTTTGTTTGGTTTAAGACTACTTATGTACATATAATTTGTATTTATAAGGTTTTAATATGAACTACAATAATTACATAATTATGAAGAAAAAAACGTTTACACCGAAAAAAAAAATCTGATGTGTTGCACTCACATGACTTTCTCTACTCACTCTTGTACTAACCATTCTTACAAACTCTTATTCCCATATCTTCTTCGTGTTAGTTGAGATAAACATTTGTACAAATTATCTTATTGTTTATTTCCTTGTAGGTACAAGGGGAATATGGGAATACACTAGACTTTGAGCGATAGTCAAATCTTTTAAAGCTTTGAGATTCCGTTCTCTTTGCACGGTAACATATAAAAAAATGAATAACGCTGTTCCACTTGACAGAAGTATAAGTGCTGCAAAACTGTCACAAATAACAAGGAATATCTCCGAAATGGTTCACTCTACAAATAAATTGATTTAGACATAAAATGTTTATTTTTGCAAAACCTACATTTTTTTAGTTATGCTGTCTACAGACACACACACACACACACACACACACACGTCAGAGGATGTCAAAACAAGTATTTCTGGTAAAATCGCGATTTTAAATGTTTGAATGCAATACGAAGATCACGTAACCTGTCGACAGGGATCGCGTCCCACCCTCCAGTACTGCACCCCACTCATGACACCTGTGGTAGACAAAGGCGGGCAACGCAGTGGCCGGGCGGTAGGCCTTGGCCTAGAAACAGCTGTTGCACTGCGAGGTTTTTTTTTTTTAATATTATCCCAAGGTAAGTAATAATATAACTGTGGGTTTAATGAGCGACTTATGTCGGGAATTAAGTGGATTACTAATCTTTGTCGTCAAATAGATACCGCGATCATTATTTATTATGTTTGTTGTGCGGGATGAAGCAGGTTGTTTGTGAGGCGTGCAGCGCGTATTACAAGATTAGAGCAGCAATAAAACCTGCATCACCACACAGAACACCTCTATTAACTTAATCTACTTCTATTTGTCTCAGTCGTTGAAAGAGGGAGTTAGCATTGTTATCTGTCTGTTGCATCAAGATCACATCTTAATCGCATCTTTTCGTTACAAAGAGTTTATTCACGCGTTTGAAGGAAATTTGAATTACACTCCAAAACACAAAAATAGTCCGGTTGAAACACACGTGATAAACTTAATAACAAGTGCCGTATGAAAACGGAGGATATTGAGAGAGGTGTAGTGGTCAAGGTCAACGCTTTCTTCCAGCGCTATCTATACCTGGTGAAACATAACGCGTCAGCACCGTGTTCTCTTTGCACACTTAACATATAAAGTGAATTTCCACTAGTGCTCCATGTTTGAAGCCTCGACAGTTGTTCGAGTTGGTTATATCAATGAAACGGAAAATCCAGATGCTTCAGGAAACTGGCGGAATTTCCATACAAGCATACAAGAATAGCACTCTTCTTTTATTTCAAAACCCTTTATTTTGGAAGCGCACACTAATGACACCCACTTTACTATTGAAAACACGTAAAACACATTAAGAAACCTTTAAGTTTACTCTAAGACCTTTTGACAAGTTAGAACTTTTACAGTCTCTACGACTTATTCCACAGCAAGTAGAGGAAGTATTACATTCCACCTAAAATTATCTCTTTGAAGAACACAAGAAAAAAAAAACTTGAAAACTTTGATTAAAATACATTGTTTTACATATCTAGATCCATAAAACATATCCTGAATTGTTCGATGTTAGATTCCGAAGTCTTCAAAGAGATGACAAAATCTTACTACGTACGCATAGAAAGAAAAGAGCTTCCAAAAACATAATAGGTATATATCAAATACTACCTTTGTAGCATTACACATTTCCCAAATATTCTTTGTTATTGGTTCCAAGTTTATTCAAGTGTTAAGCACTACTTTTTTGTTGTAGTAAGATATATTTTAAGCAATGTCATTACAGCTATTTTTGAGAGTATAAAAATTAGGAAAACTTTTTCATGTAAACGATAGATCGAGAGAGATGAAATGTCTTTAACTTCTGATGCAGTCTTTTCAGAGCGTTTGATTTGTTGCATTCAGTTGATGTTTGTCATCTATCTCAATAACAAACCTAAGGCTATCAATAAGGCGATGGAAAGTTTTGACCCGTCCAGTTAGTCAATTGTTTCACCTCTGGAACTAAGGTCAGGCTTGCACATTTCAGTTCAGTTTGTCGTCTGCATTTAAGCAAGGTTGGTACCTCATCTCCTAGCGATGCTGTTTTGTTTTATCCTCTGCTGAATCTTGTTAGTCGTATAGTTTATGTTTATAACTTCCCGATCTTATTTCATTTAGTTTACATTTCCTATTATCAGATGCGGTAAACTAGCACTTGAGACATTCATTTAATTACTGCATATTCAAGGTGATCACCAAACCTTTTATATTGTTCTTTAGCATTACATCTTCGGTTTCTGATGCTCATATTTCACTAATTGTATACAGTATTTTGTCATTTCATAATGGCTGCTTATTAATCCGGTTCATGTTACGACCATTGAATTATGCTAAATAACATTTGTAGTACTCCGTAATTTAATGTAAACCAAAGCCTACTTAATGTTATTCTGTTCATCACAGTGAAGTTGGTTTAGAAATAAAAGAACTGAACTAACCATGTTATCTGTTCACTATAACAACAATGGTGTAGTTTATCTGGAATCAAGGAAAATCGGCTAATTCATTCAGTAACTTGTGACTGTGGAGAAAGTATCCATCCCTTCAAATACTGAAGTCCAGATTGGACAAGAACATGTTGGCAAAGTATGAAGTGACGTCATCTGAGCGCTATGCGAAACTTCAACTTACAAACCTTTCTCTCACACATTTTCTGTGCATTATTACGATTCTACGAAATACATTTGAGTTGTCATTCCGGATTAAATACTGCATGGAAACACGGATTCAGATCGAACTGAATCCCTGGATCTGATTCTTTTAGAAATTGTGCTGCATGGGAATACCTACTGAATTTAAGTCGATTTGAATCCATCAAATATGTTAACTTGTAGTATACTCGTAACACGCTGCAAGCTCGTCATTTTTTCTTAGCGAAAGTTGTGTAATAAAATACAACAAAGTCAATCTCGCAATATATTCTTCTCAAAAACATTCACTAACCTCAAAACGTACTTAAAATACACTGAAAACATCTTTACAGGTTCGCCAACATACACCAAGTGACCAACATAAATGCTTGAATTATTTATGCTTCAGTCTTGCGTATCCAAATCGATCTCATTCCGGATTGAATCCAGCATGCAAACGCGGATTGTATTGAAACTGGGATTGGACTCAAATCGATTTCAATTCCCCATGGAAACGTAGTGAGTATCAACTCGTTACCTTGGTACTGTGAAGTAGTTTTTAAATGTTCGCAGGTCGCAGGTTCAGACCCGGCCTAGGCCTATGCTTTTTAAGTGTACTTGAATGCGACAGTCCCATATCAGTAGATTGACTGGCATGTAAAAGAACTACTGTGGGACGAAATTCCGGCACACCGGCAGCGCTGATATCACCCTGGTAGTTGACAGCGTCACTTTTTTCGCAGGTATTTGTGGTACAGCTACTTGTCAGACTATTAAAATGAAAAAGAGTACTTTAGCGGTTGTGAGAACATGTCAACAAGTGATTCACTCTGCGGTATTTTTATGTTAGACAGTTTTTATTAACAACTATTATATGCACTACGTACGGAAAGCAAGAAATTCGAGATACATTTCTCATCTAAATTTCATATGACATTTATTCAAAGTTCATGAGAAAATAATTTCGAATAACATTCGTTTAAATCGTAGTTTGATGTGAGAGGATTTTGTTGAAAATTTTAATTTTGTTTACTGTATTGTTTTACGTTTTGTGTTTTTGGTAAGGGTAATTTTCAGTTCCCTAGTTTTAAAATTACCGAAAATGAACTTGCAGAAAAGAACATAAATTAACAAGTCGGGTATTACATTTATCTTTGAAAGTGCAGTAAAAGCATCGGTGTTGAAACAGGTCGTTATTTCGTATAGTAAACCGGGTGACTCGAGTTGAGCTGTTTACAGAATTAGGAAGATATAAAGTAAGTGTTAATATTGGCTGCCAGGAGCCTCCAGAACTCGGAAAACAAGGCGATACGTAAACTGGAAGAGGTGTGGCGTCACCGGCTCTTAGCAGCTGTTAGCGAAAAGTGACATTCTGCGGCAAGACTTTGAACCCTTGCATCATTGTTGCTATGCAAGCGTTTGCGTTATCCCCACCACCGCTCAGCCGGCCTTCCCCCACCACCTTTCACACGTGAGCTGGACCAAACAATGTGGCCGTATAAAATCGTGACGTCCCAAAGACTCGATCACACTCCTCTTCACACCACTGTACCTTCCTCACATTAAATGTGTCTGCATCCTCTACTTCTCTCGTCTCAGGACTGCAACTAGAGGCACCATGCCGGAATTCATCGAAAGAGATCACTATTTGCCGTAAGTAAACAACTTTATAGTGCTCAACTAATATATTTTAGGTTATTTTTCATAGAATTTAACATTTCTGGTCAAATCTTTGCCATATAGTACTTAAATTAATATTTTAATTATGAAATAGTCCAGATAAATTTAATTCGACGTTGACCTTACTAGATAAATTCTCTTGCTCCGCTCGAGAACTTATCGGTTAGATCAGATATCTTATGACATTACTTGTGATAATTTTTTCCCGGAATTGTGATATTTACCCTAAAGAAAACGTACATTTTTAGCGCCAAACAGGTGATCCAGCGGCAGCCATTTTGTAGTTACTTAACATGAGTTTAATAGTTTGAACACCAGATGTAGCTAACTTCGGCTTTTCATCTCAACTAAAACTCTTTGAAAACATTCTATTTCATTAAACAAGTAGAGTTGCTAATTATCAGCTTTCCCATTAGATTTGTGTATTAAACATGCGCCATACACTATTTCAGTTCGCTAAGCAGGCCCTCTATTCTGACACATTAATATTAGGCATTGTCACAGTAGCAATACTGCATAACGATGTTCATATATCGTCGTATATTGCCTCTAAGTTCGGTGATTATTGCAAATTTTCCAAGGTCATCTAGCGGGATTCTAACAGCACGTATCCTTGATAAGTGTATAACACTATTATGTTGTGTAGGTCCCCATAATGGTAGAGGCTATATCTGATAAAATAAATATGCAATGCACTACCTGCCTGATATTCCCTGAAGGACTGAGGTAAACTCAGGTGAGCATCTCGACCTACCCAGGATTCAAATCTGGGCTCATGCTTAATTACGTTTCCATGGCGAACTCAAGTTGATTTGAGTTGTTTTTCCGAACTCAATACCGCAAGCAAACGCGGGTTCAAACGAAGCTCAATCACTGGATCCTATCAGCTTATTTAGTGGGATCGGATCGAAATCTTGTTGCAAGGAAACACCTACCGATTTAAATCGCGTTGAATCCGCCAAAGATGTTTACTTTTGCTGTACTCGTTATAACACGCTGTTTTCTTAGCCTATGTGATGTAATAAAACAAAACAACAAAGCCACTTTTATTGTTTCTATAATCTCGCAATATAGTCTTCTCAGAAACATTCGCTAACCTCAAAACCTTGTTAAAGTACGCAGGAAACATTTCTACAGGTTCGCCAACATAAACCAAGTAACAAACATAAAAGCTTGAATTATTTCTGCTTGAGCCTTGTATATACAAAACGAACTTATTTCTGGATTGAATTTAACGTGTAAATGCGGAAATGGGAATGGGCTCAAATTAAGTTGGAAATGTAGTAAGTGTGAGAGACAAGACTGTACGTTTTGTTATGCTTGTATATGCTGATTCACAGAACATATACGTAACTAAATATACACAACACAGAACGTATTAACGCTGATGTTCAACCTGATTAACACATTAGTGCAAATTACCATTGTGCCTTTAGGATAAAAATAAACCACAGTTAACCTGTGTCGGTTTGGGTAGCTGGTCGCTGACGCGGTTTCAAGTCCGGCCCAGACAGATTGTTTTTAAGTGTGGTTAAAAACGACAACTTCATCTCTGTAGATTTACTTGCATGTAAAAGAACTCCTTTGGGACGAAATTCGGGCACACCGGCGACGCTGATGTGTTCCCGACAATTACCACGTCGTTAAACAACAAACTAATTTACTTTAGCAGCTAACCTCTGTCTAGATCTTGCAGACCGCAGTATTTAGCGGTTTGAGCTGCTGGTTTGCTATATCGATACTGTGCAGTTTTCGACTTCATTTTGTATTTTCATTTCTATATTTGAAGCGATCAGTTTAGTGTGAGAACATACCAATCAACTTGCAATGGTGTCGAGTGGCAAAATCTAAACGAACTAGGTCCTTATCTTCATGTTAAAACATTTCACAAGGAACTGTTCACGATTGCAGGGCTGCTTCTAATAATTACCGTAATGGTAATCAGCAGTTTTGGGTCTACTTCATTAGCCATCAAAATGTTATGTGATTGGAATGTGTACACTCCACGACAAAGAACATGATACGGACGCAATTCTCATCGTTTATCATGAACTTTTTCTCTTTAGGGGCTTACCAGGTTAGTAGTAGGTAAAACTAACCAATTCGAAATGGAAGGAAATACAAGTTGTGAAGTCCCCTGAATAAAAATAAAGGTATTTTTGTCAAAAGTCTGCACGTGTCCCTGAACAACATAAATATAAAATTAAAAGTCGGTTAAATACTAAACTTCAGCATCTTTAAAGGATGCGGTACGAAGATTTTCAAGAATCTACCTAGTGCCTTTTTCATAGAAACGTTTTCGTTAGCTCAAAACTAACCAACGATTTTCATTAAAATATCACGTTTTTAACGTATCTGCATGAGATGTAGAATGCATATATTGCACTTTTGGGAGTAATAGCCGTTAAATCCGCTTCATCCTGAATAACATCATTCCAATTGTGCGACTTTTAAAATTTTGACAATCGCTTTAGCCTAATGTATTCTCATACGCACATGGCGAATTCAATACGTATTGCGTTCTTTTCCCCGGATTGAATACCGCATGGAAACGCGGATTCAAATTAAGCTACCATTGGATCCGATCCGCTCATTTAGTGGGATCGAATCGAAACCGTGTTGCATGGAAACACTGATTCAAATCGATTTGAATTTGCCAAAATTGCTTAACTCTTTACTCATGTGACACACTGCGCGCTCGTCATTTTGTTTTCTTAGTGAAAATGAAGTAATAAAACATAACAAAGTCATTTTTATTGCTTCTATAATCTAATATATTCTTAAAAACATTCTCTAACCTCAAAACAATGTTGAAATACGTAGAAAACACATTTCTACAGGTTCGCCAACATAAACCAAGTGACCAACAAAAGCTTGAATTATTTCCGTTTGAGCCATGCATATCCAAAGCGATCTCATTTCCGGATGGAGTTCAACATGGAAATGCGAAAATGAGAATGGAATCAAATCGAGTTCAATTCCGCATGGAAACGCAGTAAATGCGTACTTTTGCAAAAAGATTTTGTAGAAGAGTGAGTAGTGGACGTCGTGTGAATGCAACACATATTTTTCAGTTTAAGGAAACAGCCTGACGGTGGAGTCCAGGTTCTCTGAGGGACACAGAAGGCTGAAGACGTAACGCAGGTTATAGAGAAATAACGATGCTTCCGGTACCTAGTCCAAACTGCAAGTAGTGACGCCAGAAGTCACGTTTCAAAGTCGACAGAGAGTCAGTCAAGTACACGATGACGTTCCGAAGTTCAATATCACGAGAAACCGGTCCAGTCCGATCAGCTGTGTCCCGGCTTTCGTCATTCCGGCTCAAGGCTTGAACTCGAGATAAGATTGCAGTGATCAAGACAGTCTAGCCACTACTGTTTATTTTTATATATGTACCTATCCTCTGCAAATGCTTATTTTTCTGTCCACCTCTTGCTAACCGGCATAAACATGTGCAAGAATGCTTTCAGTACTCATTTCGAAGTTGGTAAGAAAAAAAATACAGGAGGCCCGACGCGATAGTCAAATGTTTCCCAAAGAGTAACGCAGTATGATGGGTTTGAAATTTCGTTCTCTTTGGATGACATCGTAATTCATGAGTTCACGGTATAAAAAATAGACATTGAATTTTAAAGGCAACACATAGAGAACACGTGTTTAAGATCCAAGTATTACTTCTCCTCTTGTATGTACCTACAAGTAGAACAATAGAGTACCTTTGAAATGGCCAACTCCACAAAAATTTCATTTGCAAAACTAATGGGTTTTATAGAGATCTACATTTTTTATTAGTAGGTTTTTTCCTCGGCCGGGAGGGACCGAGTCCCACCCTCCAGTAATGCACCCCACTCATGACGCCTGTGGCCTTGACTCAGAAAGGGCAATTGCGCCACTGGGTTAATTTTATTTAGCTAGGTTTTAACCTATCACGTACGATTTACAGTTTACACATGATTCATTCAGAACTAGTTCACAGGATATTCCCAGAAAATTCAAGATGTGCATTTCATTTGTAATGTAAATGTCTTGAACATACGTATGTTTAAGAAAATGAAAAATATCGACAATTTATCCATGGAAAATGATAGTTTTGAATGTGTGTGTCTTGAAAATCTTCGCATCGCATCCCGGGGCGGGGGCGGGGGGTACTGAACATGAATGACAAGTTTGGTATTTAACGGACCTATGTTTTTCAGTTATGCTGTATACACGCGCACGCGCGGAACGTTTTCTATAGTGCCTTTTTTTGATTAATGGATTTCCGACGAAATCTCAACACTGAATTTTTGGGCGGAATATAATAGGTACCTCCTTTATGCGGTAGAGAAAGGTTTTGTAGAATAGTTTAAAGATGAGTGGAGAGGGGAACTGATGTGAATGTCGCATATACAATGTTTTGCATTAGTATGACAAGCCTATCCTCTTTACTGCTACTTCAGGCGCCTTCTTGGGGCGCATTCCCAAGAATAGCTACACATAGATCTGCGTAATTATATGGGCGTAGCCAAGGTGAACAGCATTTATAAACAGTAGGTAGGGTACCTATCGTTAATTGACAACTGATTTCCTCAACGTGAGAATTTGAACCAAGCCTAAAGGCTTACTTCCAAATTAAAAATAAACCTACATATGTTCAAGTATCAACACATGGAACGTTTCGTGTCGGTTCGAGATTCGTTTCGATTCCTCCGATTATTAAAAACTGCTCCTTTCCATTTTGATTCTCTGATATCAGATTTTCTTTTTCTTTCTTGTCGTATGAGTACTTGGAAGTAAGCGCCTGCGGTCAGAGAGAGAGAGAGAGAGAGAGAGAGAGAGAGAGAGAGTAGCCGGGATGGTGAGGAAGGAGATAATGACAGGAACACTCGCTGGAACGGCTGGCGGGAGAAACTAGAGAACCCGGAGAAAACCCTCCCAGATGCAGTTTTATGCATCACAAATCCCACATACGGCTCTCAGGGATAGAACCCGGGCCGCCTTGGTGAGAGGGGAGTGCTCTAACCACTCAACCCCCACCCCAATTAATTTTTATCGTATTAAAAACACCTATTCAGTAACTGGATACATCATAGCTCAAAAGTCGCAGAAAAGGGACGTTGGGGCAGCGGTTGTATCTACACTAATATTAGAAAGACAACAATTATTTGAATGCGAGATAACCTCAAAGACCAATCAACAGCTTTTGATAATACTTTAACCATTGTAAGGACGTCACGATTTAGCAACTAAGACAAAGCAAAACAAAAGACAATCGAATCTGTTTGTAACGCTATGATACACATTCAATATTGAGGTTAAAATACCAACTTTGTATTTTTAATTATGCTTTTCACAGCTCGCGCACACGCACACACAAACACACACACACACACACACACACACACACACACACACAGATGTTTGTCTAAAACTACATTTTTGGGATTTAGAAAGTCACAAAACATTATCTCTGGTAACATCTTGATATAGTTGAGAAAAGGTCCTGACATTAGAAGATGCAACATTTAATTCAATAATGTGATGGTTAATTACAACACAGCATTCATAATTAAACCTTTGGTTCCATTATTAAAATACTTCTAGGGACCAGATGCTAAGCGTGAATGGATTCAACCTTCAGGAGCTTCTTTAAATAAATGAACAGAAGTTGTTTGAGTTTGTGGGAGGCGCCATTGTTCACAGAGCTGTTTTCTTTTGTTTCAGATGTGCTACATCAGTATCAAGATATGCAAAAACATTATCCCAGCCAAATGTGGGACTTTACAACCATCTGCGAGGTGTGAATGTGTCCAGCGGGAATGTCCATGCATTGTCGCCAAAGGTAAGCTCTACCCACTCTTGCTACACAACTGTATAAGGGGGCCTTTGACTTGAGCAGGGGGACGTGGCATCACTGGCAACATTTTGGGGAATATAAGACATTTTAAGTAAATTAACTGTGTAATATAAAGTCATTTACTACAAATTTAATTGAGTCATACTATTGCTAACACAGTTTGTATCCTTAAGTTTATTGATCTAAATAAACTGTGTGATAAAAGAACTTTATGTAGAATTGATAGAGTGTTGTATAATGTGGAATATCAAATAATAGTACAGCCATGGAAAAAAATGATTGAGTGCATTAGTGCACTGTTAAGACAGTGTTTTGCAAAACTTTCCAGTGAAATAAAAAAAAGTTATATAGTTGAAATTGAACTCTCAATAAAAATTTTTGGGAAGGAGTTTCTTTTTTTTGAGGGGGCAGCCCTGGACTGCTCATGGATATGCAATATATCATCCTCAGTGGTAACGTGCTATCTTCTGGTTACAGAGACTGTGAACTCAAACCCAACGGAGGGCAATGAATTCTTTGAGACAGAAAATCCCTAGCATGCCTTCTTTTAGAAGGGAAGTAAAGTCAGTGGTCCCATGTTGTAGATTTATGTCATATAAAATAATCTTAAGCCTGATAAAGAGGTCTCTGAACAAAATTAAGTGGTACTTTATACTTTGATAAGCATAGCAGTTAAAGCGTGTCAAGAAATAAAAAGTTAATTTAGATACAATTATTCACAAGGAATAAGGCTATTAGGAATTATAATTGATGAATTTTCTGTCTGTTTCCTGACAAGATCAGACATGCGCTGTCTGAACAGTGTGTTTCTGAAACATTGAATTTCTCCATTAATGTGTGCTCAGAACAGAGGCTCACGTTGAGGTTACCAGACAGAGAGAGTGATTCTCGATAATCCACACAATTCCTTGTAAATGTTAATGTGTCTGTATGTTCTTGCTGACAGGTTCGCTCGTTCATTGAGGAGAGTGTATCCCTGTGTCAGCCAGAAGCCATACACATATGTGATGGATCCGAGGCTGAGAACGCCTTCCTACTCAGGCTCATGCAGGAGCAAGGAACAATTGAACCTCTGCCTAAATACGAGAACTGGTGAGTAACTAGGCGAGGTTGTCATTACCTTCTAATGGCTAGAAAACGTTAAACAATATGTTGTCTAATATTATTTATAAAAGTTGCCATTCTTTCTGGACCATTACACATTTATGAGGATTATTTTGACTACAAATCCCATCCTATGCCACAAAGACATATCCACACTTACAGCCTCTTAACAAAGAAGTGGCATATCCTTCATTTAGTTTTATTAAAGTTTTCTGGGTATGTTTGTGGCATTAAACATTTAGCAGTTATTTATTGTTATTAGTTTAATTTTCCAAGTATTTTGTATAGGAAATAAAAATTCAATGCCATAGCCGGGATTTGAACCACGGATTTTCCACATATTGAGCGACTGCTCTAACCAATAAGCTACCACGACCAACTTGCCAGTATGACATTAAATTCCCCAACCGGTTCAGTCTTTCTCGGTAGACCGCAAGGGAATCTCACATCAGAGATAAATACCCTAAGGGCAACTTACAATAGTAAGTACTTTATGTCCCAGGTTTAAGTAACGTAACATAAATAAATAACACTTACCAGTTGCTTTAAACATTTGACTATCTCTTCAGTCTCCTGTATCCCTCTTGTACACGCGGTTCCATTCACTGCAGCTTTGGGAGACATTCTACTGGCCTTCCCATGTAGCATATGTATAGCCAGGAGAAGGTGTGTGTATCTGTTTACATTTTACGCGCACAGTTCTAGATTATTCACACATGAATATACAACACCTTGCAATGTCTTCAAATGTCAAATTGGGTTTCTACGTTCCTACAATTCTGCCCCAGTACACCTCAGCCATATTTCCACACATCGCACCAGCTACTGTTAAAGGACACTGGAACTGAATTTTCTCTAACTTCGTAATTTAAAAGCTATTTACTGTGCTTTTCAAATGGGAAGGTGTTTGACCTTGAGCGCCTCCAGGCCAGCAACCAGAGTCCTGCTGTGTTGTCATATTGCTTTCCCCTTAAGCGGCGCTTGATGCACGCCAACAGAATCCATCTCTACTAGTAGGACAGTGTACGAGAGAGAGGGAAATATGAAAGGAGTGGGGGTACTGAGCTTGCATCGCTGTGCACATAAACATATCTCATTGGCTGCAGATCAGAACTCTTCCCATTTGAAAAGCAGTATGCTTAAAAATTGCCATACTTAGTATGAGTAAATAAACAAATTTCTGTCCAAAAGCTGAAACTTCTAACTTAAAGTTTCTCAGGCAAAACAGTTAAATATTTTTAATTAGTGCAAAACATTTAATTTTGTTTTTAATTTCCTTATGCATATCCATTTTTTAGAGAACTAGATAATGGTATTTTAGTAAGGTGAAAATAAGTGTAAGTGGATATTATTACTTCCAGAGAAACAAACTTGTTTTCAAGAAGTTATCAGAACTCCTTGTTTTTGGTATAAATTAATGTTTTGTGCACCAATGACTAAAGCAATCATAAAAATGTACATTTGAATTGTTGATAGCATGTTTGATATTATGTACACAAATTTACTTACAAATTAGAGCTAAAGGTAAATATAAGGAATAAATTTTATTCACAAAAATGCAAAGCTGAGGGGGAAAGGGTGAGAAACATACAAATGGGTAAAGTGGCGGATCCAGTAGTGTTAGAAAGAAGCACAAGAGTGATTTAAACATGTCGCTGACCTTTTAAAAATTCACGATTAAGGAAAATATTTGCCCAAAATGATTCATAGATGCCTATAGAAAATTTGTATGATGTAATCCAAAAACCGAAAATGTTATTTTCACCTAAAAACTCAGTCCCATGGTCCCTAGCATATGCCACTGCTTGGTCAAACAACAAAAGCAGTATGCTCCACACACTTCTCCCTCATATGTAGACACCTGCTGAGAAGGTTGGTGAAATGCCACCTGAAGCTGTAGGGACGGTATATATGTAGCAAAGTGTACCTGAATAAAATACCTAGATTAACATGAAGTAGATAGAACAAGCAGCTTTGTAACAATAATTTATGGAAGAGAAATTAATTATTCTTTTTTTTTCATCATAATCCACAGATTTATTATTTATTTATGGCAACAAACTTACTGTTGGGGTTTTTAAACACACAAGCTGTGTGTGGGCAGTGTTTTGAGAGGTAGACCTGGAACTGAAAAATTCAATGCCATAGCTGGGATTTGAACTACAGAACTTAGCTGGTGGGTGCAATCTGGTTGGAGAATTCAACGTTGTTCTGGCAGGTTATCACAGTAGCTTAATGGTTAGAGCACCGGCCTGGTAAGCGGGGGGTCTGTGGTTCAAATCCCAGCTATGGCATTGGATTTTTCAGTTCCAGGTCTTCTTCTCATCCACAGATTTTTCTGTGATTTATTAGTTATACTTTAAAATCACAAGTGAAACCTTTAAAGTCACATGTTTTTTGAAACTACACAGGGTGTTTAAAAAAGTATCCAATATTGCAACAGGAGTTGGGATTGATCAGAACTAGAATAAATGTTCCTATAAACATATGTCCTGAAACAAATACATACTGAGATATGAGCAATTTTACAAAAATGTGCAGCGTATCCACATTTTTTAGGGTTTGGCATACATCAATGTCTGAAATTCCCCATAGCCAGAAACGTAATGGATTGAGGTTTGGCAAATGGGGAGGCCATGCTACTGGACCTCCTCGACCAATCCATCATCCATTAAATGTTTGGTTTAAGTATCAGGATCACTTTAGTCCCAATTGTGGGTAACAGACTCCTAGGACCATACACTTTACCGAACAGATTAACAGGTGATGTGTGATTCCTGCGCAGTGAGTTACTAGTGCTTTTGGAGGAATTGTGTTTGTGGAAAGACAACGCATGTGGTTTATGCATGATGGGCTACACACCCCACTTTGTACCCATCGTCTGACAATACTTAAACCAAACATTTAATGGACAATGGATTGGTCGAGGAGGTCCAGTAGCATGGCCATCCCCATTTGCCAAACCTCAATCCATTGTTTCTGGCTATGGGGACATTTAAAGACATTGGTATATGCCAAACCTGTCGACAATATGCATACATTGCACATTGTTCTAAAATGGCTTGTATCTCAAAAAGTATTCGTTTATGGGCATATGTTTATACAGACATTTATTCTAGTTTTGACCAATCCGAACTCCTGTTGCAGTATCCGACACTTTATAAACACTTATTTTCAGAATAAAACTGATTAATTATAAAGTGAAAGTAAGTGTAGTTTGGCTAAAACGAGATGATTGGTTTGTTTTGAATCTAGCTGGCTGGCTCGTACCAATCCCAGTGATGTGGCCCGAGTCGAGAGTAGAACCTTCATCTGTACGGAAGACAAAAGGGAAACCATCCCTATTCCTAAACCTGGGGTGAAAGGGACTCTTGGAAACTGGATGTCTCCTGCAGACATGGACGTGGCTATCAAACAACGCTTCCCTGGCTGCATGAGAGGTAAAGTTGCATTTTGGCTAAATAGCTTGCTAAGTAAAGTGCACTCAGTGTACCTTGCACCTGCACTTCATAGTGCTTGGAAAGTCACTGTGCACTAGCGTACAGATGTTCATTATTTTGGGTTTCTTACATTGAATCTTGACACAAGATGTGTGGTTGTTTTTGTAATTCATTCTATTGTTGCATAACATTCAAGTGTTTGGTCCAATTATCAGTTGAAGACTATTCAGTGCGATATGTATGTATGTATGTATGTATGTATGTCTTTATTCACCGTAAGAATTTTTTTACAAATTCATGGCTTCGTCAATTTTTAAATAGGGAATACAAATAATATTGGTTTAAACAATATCATGAATACAAATAATAATAACAGAGACAGCATTACAGTCATAAGAGTATAAGTTATATATATAGCCTACAGATTAAACACAAATAAAATTATTCAGAGAATGAGTCAAAGAACTCCTGCACACTGTAGTAGGTTTGCTCAATTAGAAAATTTCTAACTTCTTTCCTAAACTTAGTTTGACTGCTACTGTGGATTCTATTTGCGATTTTATTATACATGTGTATGCCTCTATGCAGTATGGAATTTACCTTTTTTGTTGTTCTGGCAGTCTGTATGTGTATTTTATTACTATTTCTGGTACGATGTGTATGAACAGTGTTGTTTATGCTAAATAAGTGAATATTGTCCCTTATAAAACAAACAGTTTCTAAAATATACAGACTTGGCAGCGTAAGAATGTGATTTTGCCGAAAGTATGGTTTACATGATGTTGTCCTGTGCAAATTTAGCATTAGTCTAAGTATTTTCTTTTGCATTATGAATAGCGCACTTATTTCGCTACTGGATCCCCATATAAATATACCATAAGCAAGCACAGATTGTACATAAGACACTACATATGTGTAGTGTTGAGATGTTAATTTGGTTTCAAATTACGGTGCTTTCAATGAGGAATATATTTTTGGAAGATAGCACGATTTCATGGCTTTTCTAGTTGTTAATTTTGCAGGTAAACGTATTCACATTTATGATCTTAACCTACCCTCGTATATTACGTACTTTTAGGGCTTAGGCCGCTAGCACTTTCATGCCCTTAATCTTAACAACATGGGCATCAGCAGACTTTTTCTAAGGGGAGGTCTGCATGTTGGAAGTTTACAAGCACACAATATTAATACATTATTCTGTTCCCCAAAACTGTAAAACATGTGAGTTCTAGTATTTGTTGCGAATAAGCAACACCCTTCCTCCCACATTTTGCAATGATTAGCAATATTTTGATTACTAAAAAAAACTAAACCCTAGCGCAACAACCCATGAAGGGCCAAGGCTTGCCACTGTGCTGCTGTGTCCCCCACCTCTGCCCACTACAGGCATCATTGGTGGGGTGCAGTACTGGAGGGTGGGACGTGGTCAGCACCTTGAGTCCTCCTGGTCAGTTATACAGCCTTCTCGACCTGTTATATACGGCCTACTTCTCCATCAAGTAGCTCCTCAATTGATCCCCCCAGGACCTAATGAGGCTGAGTGCACCCCGTGCCAGACCTCTCAGCGGGGGAAAAATCCCCATGCTGGTACCGGGGATGGAACCCAGGTCCTCCACGCCAGAGGCAAGCGTATTACTACAGATATAAAATATAATCAAACCTACTTGTTGATTTTACCACCTCGATAATTATCCTCTTGTTTATCTATATTGCATGGATATAATTTAAAATAATAAAGCACTGGAATCAGTCCAACTTTCGCTGTAATGACGATCAGAGAGTCACTGAATCAATATACACGTTCCACAAGATAAACGGAGGAGGCCGTGCTCAAATCAATAATTACCCATAGTAATCATGGCAGCTAACTTGAACATGTGTGGTGGTTCTGAAAATAGGCTATACTTCTCTCTTGCCTGAAAAATCTAAAGAGAGATATGAAAGATGGTATAGTTATATAAGTTCAAACATCAAGACAGCACGGAAAGATAAATGTTATGTTAGTATTTTACATTCCATTCATACGTCATATTAACATGTGTGTTAAGTGTTTTTATTAATCCTTGACTGCATCTCGTCTTTTCAAAGTTTTCCTCAATTGCTTACCATCCTTATACCACAATATACTATTTCTGGTTGAACATGTCTTCAACAACATGATAAATTGCCAGATTTAGTGCTGAAGGAGTTGGGTGAAAAATCCCCAGAAACAGCCTTATCTCATTGTAATGCAGTTTGACTTACTGAGAGATTTAGAGAGACAGGCTCAGTGTCGTGCTAAATGAACTGGAACACACTAAACTAAACAAAGAGAAGTAGTTAGATATTTCTCACTGTATGCACCAGAGCCATCAAAATCATTGCACAAACTGCCACAAGAAAAAATTCTCGGTGTGGTAATTCCACATAAATTGGTTAGGAAAACATTGAGATTTTTCCCATATAAAGTGAGAACAGTCCAAGAATTGAAAGTGTGGGTCATGAAAAGCAAATCCATTACTGCAAATGGTTTGCACTGTTTATTGAAAGGAATACATTGGTGTTCTTGATGTCGCCTTCTATGTAAACAAGGCGTGGTTCCACCTCTGGTTATGTTAGTACACATGTAGCAGTTTTTACGAAGTGGCTGTTGCAGCAATGTAATAGCAAGTCTTATCTTCGGGGCATTGTTGGGTCAAGCGGACAAATAAGGGTGAGGTATTATTATTTCCAATAAATGTTCAAATTTTCTGCTACTTCAACTTTATTGCCTTTAGATCCTGAAGCTATTGTATTCATGAACTTCATGTTTTTATAGGAGTCTGATCCTCACTTCTTTCTTTCGTAAATATTTTAAAATACTTATGATATTTGCACGTATTGAATATTTACGCAGGGTATTCAATCAGACATCTTTTGGCGATATAATCCAACATTGTTAAATTGCCGACAAAATCTCTTATTCCACAATGTGAATATGCGACCATCTTTTACAACACATATATCACTAGTCATCATGGAGCAATGAATGTTATTTAATTATCTAATATTTCATTGGTCGGCTAGAGGAAGACAAAACTTACTACTCATAGTTTCCACAACAAGGTGCTACTGCACACACACATGCACGCAGGCGCACACACACACTATGCAACTTCTGGAAGTGTTTTTTGAGGAATGTGTCATATCTAAATACCTATGGTTCCCTGGCTCACCAGATCTTACTCCACCACACCTTTTTCTTTGGGGAGTAGTGAAATCTGTACTATATTGCAGCTACCCACACAACTTCATGAGTTAAAAACTGAAATAGCTGTGTATATAACAAACATATCACAATCAGATCTACAGGAAGCATTTTCCAATAAAGTTCAGCAGGTTCAGACTTGTATATCTGCCTGTGGACAACCTTTCCAATATATGTTGTAACTGTACAGTGATTTTCCAAACACTCTGTATATGTCATAATGTGATATGTTTCTGCATTTGATAAAACCAAAATTCCGTAAGGAGTGATAATGGCGAACAAAGAATTCAATTGAACTGCATAAACACAAATGGCTATGAAACACTTTGCTGAACGTGTTGGACTTTTTGTCTTGCAGGTCGCACAATGTACGTTATTCCATTCAGTATGGGTCCAGTTGGATCGCCACTAGCGAAGATTGGCATCGAGATCACAGACTCGCCATACGTAGTGAGTTCAATGAGGATAATGACCCGCATGGGGAACCCTGTCCTAGAGGCTCTGTCACAAGGATCAGACTTTGTCAAGTGTTTGCACTCCGTCGGCATTCCTAAGGACCTTACCTACAAGAGCTGGCCTTGTGACCCCGAGAGAACCATCATCCTGCACAGGTGAGTGTTTGTTTGTGTGCATTCCCTCGCAGTTTTCACCATGTCGAGCCACTTCCTGAGTGTGAGGCAGACATACCCCACACCACACAGAGGTGGGTTAAATCCTGCCAGGAACGTCTCCTCCCTGACAGGTGTTTTTCCCACTTTTCCTCTGTCAAATGCCTGGAAGGGTCCTTCCCAAATTTCCTTTTCCAATTATGACCAGTGTTCACTGCCTGTGGTGTTGCATGTTGTAAGAGAAGTGCTAAACATCATTTAAAGGAAGAATGTCTAAGCACATAGATGTTGTTTAAATGTGCTGGTGCAGTTTTTGTATAAGGGCAGCCCCACGTTTCAGTAACATTTGTGCAGTTTTGTATATTGGTATTTGCTGTGATGATGAGACTCTTTTACTATCTTGGGCCATGGTACAGGGCGAGATGAATTATTGGACTCGATTTTTATGTTTGCTGAATTTTTTATTTGCAGCTTTGTAGATTATTACAGTTTTTTAAATTGTAGCACATTTTATTCTTCACATTTAAACTTTGGTCCACAAATATTCAATTATTCAACAATCACTTATTTTAGCCACCAAAAAAAAAAAAAAAAAAAAAAAAAAAAAAAAAGGCGTCTGTTCTCTTCAAAGTCGGTGCACCAAGAGAAAGTTTAATGTTACTGATACATGACGTGTTCAAATATTTACTCACTTAGTTATGCTTTCTTGTGACATCATTTTATGACGTCATATTTTGCATTTTACTATAATCTCAAATTTGCTAAGAAAACAATATTAATTTGTCTTTTTGACATGAGATACATACAACACAACTCTTAATTACATAAATACAATTGAAATATAACATTTACCAATAATTGTCATCCATATAAATACACAATCCTCTTGGCAATGAAAGAATGATATCAAACAGGGTCAGATACCTACATTTATGAATATAGTCCAGTTCATGATGAATTTGATTATCTCCGGACGCACAGACACAGACACTCACACACGTACTGTTTCAGTGCTCTCATTTTGCATTCAAGGTGTGTACCTTTAAAACTTGCAGTGAAATATGAACATGAGATAAGCTGTTACTACAGCACTGTTGAATGTGTATGTTTGCAGGCCTGCTAACAATGAGATTGTGTCGTATGGAAGTGGCTACGGAGGCAACTCGCTGCTAGGCAAGAAGTGCTTTGCCCTCAGGATAGGATCTACAATTGCTAAGCGTGAGGGTTGGTTGGCAGAACACATGTTGGTAAGTCCTTCTTAGTGCATCTCAGATTAAGGTTACGCATGAATAACAGTTTGGAAGGTTCCAGTTCCAAAGAGCAGAATGAAAATTCCCTTAACAACCACTCCTATTGACACCTGATTCCCTTAAGAACCAATGTGCACAATCTTTTTACTTTCTCTACTACATATAGTAGTAGAGGAAGTATTGTGTTCCGTCCAAAAATTTGATGTCGAGATTTCACCAGAAATATATTTTAAAAAAAAAGGCCCATGTGTGGATCCTCTCCAAACCTAGCCCTGTATTAAATATTATTACAAGTATACTAAAGTAAGAACAAATTAGAAACTAAAAACTTCACTTATCTTAGCTATACCTTTGAGAATGAGTTGGAGTCAACTCGAAACTTGAGCCAGTTTTGCAAAAAGAACTTGCAACATTACTAAGATAAGTGAAGTTTTTAGTTTCTTTTTTGTTCTTACTTTAGAATCTTATTACTTCACCGTTAATAGCTTCATTTTCCCTAATTATTACAAGTAGTTGGAGCACAATGTGCTGTTAAATATCAACATAGTTTTCAATTTATTCATATGCTCCATGGTTTAAAGACCTCATTATCATCACTTTTATACAACAGAGTACCTATATTTACATTTTGATGAAATGTGTTGCAGATTTTGGGAATTACAAATCCTGCTGGCAGGAAACGTTACATTGCCGCAGCTTTCCCCAGCGCCTGTGGGAAGACAAATCTCGCTATGATGTGCCCGACACTTCCAGGCTACAAGGTTGAATGTGTTGGAGATGACATTGCGTGGATGAAGTTTGACAGCACAGGACAACTCAGAGCTATCAATCCCGAGAATGGATTCTTTGGTGTTGCACCAGGTAAACAAATTATATTGAAGAGAGCAATAGCAGTAATAGTAACCACTTTTTAGAGGGCACCATATATTTATGTTTTGGCCCAGAATGTCTGGAGGACCACACCTGTCGTTGGTTTATGGGTCTCACCGACCTGACCGGGAGAGTTATCAAAATAAATTCACCGACCATATCCTCTGATTACCCATCAAAGGACTTATTCCATGCCATGACAAGTCAGCATGTTAGGGGTTAAGATTTTATAGAGAAATGGAGAGGTTGGAAAAATAAAGACTCTCTAGCTCTCAGGAACCCTAATAGCATCGGGGTCAGAAGAGAACAAGAGATGACCAAGGTAAGATCATAAGGTCAGAGAGAAAAGCTACAGTGAGGAGCACAACACCAGTAAGTGGAAGTAATGTTCTGCTCAGCTTGGGTACCTTGTTGTCTCTATTCACATATCCCCTAGACGGAGACCCCTGAGTATACAGATCTGGTGTAGCCTATACTTATATACAAATCTGGTGCAGCCTATGTGAGCCTATACTAGCCTATCTCGCCAGCCTACACTTATATACAGATCTGGTGTAGCCTATGTGAGCCTACACTAGCCTATCTCGCTAGCCTATACTTATATACAGATCTCGTGTAGCCTATGCTAGCCTATCTCGCTAGCCTATACTTATATACAGATCTGGTGCAGCCTATGCTAGCCTATACTAGCCTATCTCGCTAGCCTATACTTATATACAGATCTCGTGTAGCCTATGCTAGCCTATCTCGCTAGCCTATACTTATATACACATCTGGTGTAGCCTATGTGAGCCTATACTAGCCTATCTCGCCAGCCTATAATTATATGTATACAGATCTGGTGTAGCCTATGTGAGCCTATACTAGCCTATCTCGCCAGCCTATACTTCTATACAGATCTGGTGTAGGCTATGTGAGCCTATTCTTATATGTATACAGATATGGTGTAGCCCTAGCCTATACTTATATGTATACAGATCCGGTGTAGCCTATGTAAGCCTATACTAGCCTATCTCGCTAGCCTATACTTATATACAGATCTCGTGTAGCCTATGCTAGCCTATCTCGCTAGCCTATACTTATATACAGATCTGGTGCAGCCTATGCTAGCCTATCTCGCTAGCCCATACTTATATACAGATCTCGTGTAGCCTATGCTAGCCTATCTTGCTAGCCTATACTTATATACAGATCTCGTGTAGCCTATGCTAGCCTATACTTATATACAGATCTGGTGTAGCCTATGCTAGCCTATCTCGCCAGCCTATACTTATATACAGATCTGGTGTAGCCTATGTGAGCCTATACTAGCCTATCTCACCAGCCTATAATTATATGTATACAGATCTGGTGTAGCCTATGTGAGCCTATACTAGCCTATCTCGCCAGCCTATAATTATATGTATACAGATCTGGTGCAGCCTATGCTAGCCTATACTAGCCTATCTCGCTAGCCTATACTTATATACAGATCTGGTGTAGCCTATGTGAGCCTATACTAGCCTATCTCGCCAGCCTATACCTCTATACAGATCTGGTGTAGGCTATGTGAGCCTATTCTTATATGTATACAGATATGGTGTAGCCTATGTGAGCCTATACTAGCCTATCTCACCAGCCTATACTTATATGTATACAGATCTGGTGTAGCCTATGTGAGCCTATACTAGCCTATCTCCTCAGCCTATACTTATATGTATACAGATCTGGTGTAGCCTATACTAGCCTATCTCGCCAGCCTATACTTATATGTATACAGATCTGGTGTAGCCTATGTGAGCCTATACTAGCCTATCTCCTCAGCCTATACTTATATGTATACAGATCTGGTGTAGCCTATACTAGCCTATCTCGCTAGCCTATACTTATATACAGATATGGTGTAGGCTATGTGAGCCTATACTAGCCTATCTCCTCAGCCTATACTTATATGTATACAGATCTGGTGTAGCCTATACTAGCCTATCTCGCCAGCCTATACTTATATGTATACAGATCTGGTGTAGCCTATACTAGCCTATCTCGATAGCCTATACTTATATACAGATATGGTGTAGGCTATGTGAGCCTATACTAGCCTATCTCGCCAGCCTATACTTATATACAGATCTGCTGTAGCCTATACTAGCCTATCTCGCTAGCCTATACTTATATACAGATCTGGTGTAGGCTATGTGAGGCTATACTAGCCTATCTCGCCAACCTATACTTATATACAGATCTGGTGTAGGCTATACTAGTCTATCTCGCCAACCTATACTTATATACCGATCTGGTGTAGGCTATGTGAGCCTATTCTAGCCTATCTCGCCAGCCTATATTTATATACAGATCTGGTGTAGCCTATGTGAGCCTATACTAGCCTATCTCGCCAGCCTATATTTATATACAGATCTGGTGTAGCCTATGTGAGCCTATACTAGCCTATCTCGCCAGCCTATATTTATATACAGATCTGGTGCAGCCTATGCTAGCCTATTCTAGCCTATCTCGCCAGCCTATATTTATATACAGATCTGGTGTAGCCTATGTGAGCCTATACTAGCCTATCTCACTAGCCTATACTTATATACAGATCTGGTGTAGCCTATGTGAGGCTATACTAGTCTATCTCGCCAACCTATACTTATATACAGATCTGGTGTAGCCTATGTGAGCCTATACTAGCCTATCTCGCCAGCCTATACTTATATACAGATCTGGTGTAGCCTATGTGAGCCTATACTAGCCTATCTCGCCAGCCTATATTTATATACAGATCTGGTGTAGCCTATGTGAGCCTATACTAGCCTATCTCGCCAGCCTATATTTATATACAGATCTGGTGTAGCCTATGTGAGCCTATACTAGCCTATCTCGCCAGCCTATATTTATATACAGATCTGGTGTAGCCTATGTGAGCCTATTCTAGCCTATCTCGCCAGCCTATATTTATATACAGATCTGGTGTAGCCTATGTGAGCCTATACTAGCCTATCTCACTAGCCTATACTTATATACAGATCTGGTGTACCCTATGTGAGCCTATACTAGCCTATCTCACTAGCCTATACTTATATACAGATCTGGTGTAGCCTATGTGAGCCTATACTAGCCTATCTCACTAGCCTATACTTATATACAGATCTGGTGTACCCTATGTGAGCCTATACTAGCCTATCTCGCCAGCCTATACTTATATACAGATCTGCTGTAGCCTATACTAGCCTATCTCGCTAGCCTATACTTATATACAGATCTGGTGTAGCCTATCTCGCCAGCCTATACTTATATGTATACAGATCTGGTGTAGCCTATGTGAGCCTATACTAGCCTATCTCGCCAGCCTATACTTATATACAGATCTGCTGTAGCCTATACTAGCCTATCTCGCTAGCCTATACTTATATACAGATCTGGTGTAGGCTATGTGAGCCTATTCTAGCCTATCTCGCCAGCCTATACTTATATACAGATCTGCTGTAGCCTATACTAGCCTATCTCGCTAGCCTATACTTATATACAGATCTGCTGTAGCCTATACTAGCCTATCTCGCTAGCCTATACTTATATACAGATCTGGTGTAGCCTATGTGAGCCTATACTAGCCTATCTCACTAGCCTATACTTATATACAGATCTGGTGTAGCCTATACTAGCCTATCTCGCCAGCCTATACTTCTATGTATACAGATCTGGTGTAGCCTATGTTAGCCTATCTCGCCAACCTATATTTATATACAGATCTGGTGTAGCCTATGTGAGCCTATACTAGCCTATCTCGCCAGCCTATACTTATATACAGATCTGGTGTAGCCTATGCTAGCCTATCTCGCCAACCTATACTTATATGTATACAGATCTGGTGTAGCCTATGTTAGCCTATACTAGCCTATCTCGCCAGCCTATACTTATATACAGATCTGGAGTAGCCTATGTGAGCCTATACTAGCCTCTCTCGCCAACCTATATTTATATACAGATCTGGAGTAGCCTATGTGAGCCTATACTAGCCTATCTCGCCAGCCTATACTTATATACAGATCTCGTGTAGCCTATGCTAGCCTATCTCGCCAGCCTATACTTATATGTATACAGATCTGGTGCAGCCTATGCTAGCCTATACTAGCCTATCTCGCTAGCCTATACTTATATACAGATCTGGTGTAGCCTATGTGAGCCTATACTAGCCTATCTCGCCAGCCTATACCTCTATACAGATCTGGTGTAGGCTATGTGAGCCTATTCTTATATGTATACAGATATGGTGTAGCCTATGTGAGCCTATACTAGCCTATCTCACCAGCCTATACTTATATGTATACAGATCTGGTGTAGCCTATGTGAGCCTATACTAGCCTATCTCCTCAGCCTATACTTATATGTATACAGATCTGGTGTAGCCTATACTAGCCTATCTCGCCAGCCTATACTTATATGTATACAGATCTGGTGTAGCCTATGTGAGCCTATACTAGCCTATCTCCTCAGCCTATACTTATATGTATACAGATCTGGTGTAGCCTATACTAGCCTATCTCGCTAGCCTATACTTATATACAGATATGGTGTAGGCTATGTGAGCCTATACTAGCCTATCTCCTCAGCCTATACTTATATGTATACAGATCTGGTGTAGCCTATACTAGCCTATCTCGCCAGCCTATACTTATATGTATACAGATCTGGTGTAGCCTATACTAGCCTATCTCGCTAGCCTATACTTATATACAGATATGGTGTAGGCTATGTGAGCCTATACTAGCCTATCTCGCCAGCCTATACTTATATACAGATCTGGTGTAGCCTATGTGAGCCTATACTAGCCTATCTCGCCAGCCTATATTTATATACAGATCTGGTGTAGCCTATGTGAGCCTATACTAGCCTATCTCGCCAGCCTATATTTATATACAGATCTGGTGTAGCCTATGTGAGCCTATACTAGCCTATCTCGCCAGCCTATATTTATATACAGATCTGGTGTAGCCTATGTGAGCCTATTCTAGCCTATCTCGCCAGCCTATATTTATATACAGATCTGGTGTAGCCTATGTGAGCCTATACTAGCCTATCTCACTAGCCTATACTTATATACAGATCTGGTGTACCCTATGTGAGCCTATACTAGCCTATCTCACTAGCCTATACTTATATACAGATCTGGTGTAGCCTATGTGAGCCTATACTAGCCTATCTCACTAGCCTATACTTATATACAGATCTGGTGTACCCTATGTGAGCCTATACTAGCCTATCTCGCCAGCCTATACTTATATACAGATCTGCTGTAGCCTATACTAGCCTATCTCGCTAGCCTATACTTATATACAGATCTGGTGTAGCCTATCTCGCCAGCCTATACTTATATGTATACAGATCTGGTGTAGCCTATGTGAGCCTATACTAGCCTATCTCGCCAGCCTATACTTATATACAGATCTGCTGTAGCCTATACTAGCCTATCTCGCTAGCCTATACTTATATACAGATCTGGTGTAGGCTATGTGAGCCTATTCTAGCCTATCTCGCCAGCCTATACTTATATACAGATCTGCTGTAGCCTATACTAGCCTATCTCGCTAGCCTATACTTATATACAGATCTGCTGTAGCCTATACTAGCCTATCTCGCTAGCCTATACTTATATACAGATCTGGTGTAGCCTATGTGAGCCTATACTAGCCTATCTCACTAGCCTATACTTATATACAGATCTGGTGTAGCCTATACTAGCCTATCTCGCCAGCCTATACTTCTATGTATACAGATCTGGTGTAGCCTATGTTAGCCTATCTCGCCAACCTATATTTATATACAGATCTGGTGTAGCCTATGTGAGCCTATACTAGCCTATCTCGCCAGCCTATACTTATATACAGATCTGGTGTAGCCTATGCTAGCCTATCTCGCCAACCTATACTTATATGTATACAGATCTGGTGTAGCCTATGTTAGCCTATACTAGCCTATCTCGCCAGCCTATACTTATATACAGATCTGGAGTAGCCTATGTGAGCCTATACTAGCCTCTCTCGCCAACCTATATTTATATACAGATCTGGAGTAGCCTATGTGAGCCTATACTAGCCTATCTCGCCAGCCTATACTTATATACAGATCTCGTGTAGCCTATGCTAGCCTATCTCGCCAGCCTATACTTATATGTATACAGATCTGGTGCAGCCTATGCTAGCCTATACTAGCCTATCTCGCTAGCCTATACTTATATACAGATCTGGTGTAGCCTATGTGAGCCTATACTAGCCTATCTCGCCAGCCTATACCTCTATACAGATCTGGTGTAGGCTATGTGAGCCTATTCTTATATGTATACAGATATGGTGTAGCCTATGTGAGCCTATACTAGCCTATCTCACCAGCCTATACTTATATGTATACAGATCTGGTGTAGCCTATGTGAGCCTATACTAGCCTATCTCCTCAGCCTATACTTATATGTATACAGATCTGGTGTAGCCTATACTAGCCTATCTCGCCAGCCTATACTTATATGTATACAGATCTGGTGTAGCCTATGTGAGCCTATACTAGCCTATCTCCTCAGCCTATACTTATATGTATACAGATCTGGTGTAGCCTATACTAGCCTATCTCGCTAGCCTATACTTATATACAGATATGGTGTAGGCTATGTGAGCCTATACTAGCCTATCTCCTCAGCCTATACTTATATGTATACAGATCTGGTGTAGCCTATACTAGCCTATCTCGCCAGCCTATACTTATATGTATACAGATCTGGTGTAGCCTATACTAGCCTATCTCGCTAGCCTATACTTATATACAGATATGGTGTAGGCTATGTGAGCCTATACTAGCCTATCTCGCCAGCCTATACTTATATACAGATCTGCTGTAGCCTATACTAGCCTATCTCGCTCGCCTATACTTATATACAGATCTGGTGTAGGCTATGTGAGGCTATACTAGCCTATCTCGCCAACCTATACTTATATACAGATCTGGTGTAGGCTATACTAGTCTATCTCGCCAACCTATACTTATATACCGATCTGGTGTAGGCTATGTGAGCCTATTCTAGCCTATCTCGCCAGCCTATATTTATATACAGATCTGGTGTAGCCTATGTGAGCCTATACTAGCCTATCTCGCCAGCCTATATTTATATACAGATCTGGTGTAGCCTATGTGAGCCTATACTAGCCTATCTCGCCAGCCTATATTTATATACAGATCTGGTGCAGCCTATGCTAGCCTATTCTAGCCTATCTCGCCAGCCTATATTTATATACAGATCTGGTGTAGCCTATGTGAGCCTATACTAGCCTATCTCACTAGCCTATACTTATATACAGATCTGGTGTAGCCTATGTGAGGCTATACTAGTCTATCTCGCCAACCTATACTTATATACAGATCTGGTGTAGCCTATGTGAGCCTATACTAGCCTATCTCACCAGCCTATACTTATATACAGATCTGGTGTAGCCTATGTGAGCCTATACTAGCCTATCTCGCCAGCCTATATTTATATACAGATCTGGTGTAGCCTATGTGAGCCTATACTAGCCTATCTCGCCAGCCTATATTTATATACAGATCTGGTGTAGCCTATGTGAACCTATACTAGCCTATCTCGCCAGCCTATATTTATATACAGATCTGGTGTAGCCTATGTGAGCCTATTCTAGCCTATCTCGCCAGCCTATATTTATATACAGATCTGGTGTAGCCTATGTGAGCCTATACTAGCCTATCTCACTAGCCTATACTTATATACAGATCTGGTGTACCCTATGTGAGCCTATACTAGCCTATCTCACTAGCCTATACTTATATACAGATCTGGTGTAGCCTATGTGAGCCTATACTAGCCTATCTCACTAGCCTATACTTATATACAGATCTGGTGTACCCTATGTGAGCCTATACTAGCCTATCTCGCCAGCCTATACTTATATACAGATCTGCTGTAGCCTATACTAGCCTATCTCGCTAGCCTATACTTATATACAGATCTGGTGTAGCCTATCTCGCCAGCCTATACTTATATGTATACAGATCTGGTGTAGCCTATGTGAGCCTATACTAGCCTATCTCGCCAGCCTATACTTATATACAGATCTGCTGTAGCCTATACTAGCCTATCTCGCTAGCCTATACTTATATACAGATCTGGTGTAGGCTATGTGAGCCTATTCTAGCCTATCTCGCCAGCCTATACTTATATACAGATCTGCTGTAGCCTATACTAGCCTATCTCGCTAGCCTATACTTATATACAGATCTGCTGTAGCCTATACTAGCCTATCTCGCTAGCCTATACTTATATACAGATCTGGTGTAGCCTATACTAGCCTATCTCGCCAGCCTATACTTCTATGTATACAGATCTGGTGTAGCCTATGTTAGCCTATCTCGCCAACCTATATTTATATACAGATCTGGTGTAGCCTATGTGAGCCTATACTAGCCTATCTCGCCAGCCTATACTTATATACAGATCTGGTGTAGCCTATGCTAGCCTATCTCGCCAACCTATACTTATATGTATACAGATCTGGTGTAGCCTATGTTAGCCTATACTAGCCTATCTCGCCAGCCTATACTTATATACAGATCTGGAGTAGCCTATGTGAGCCTATACTAGCCTCTCTCGCCAACCTATATTTATATACAGATCTGGAGTAGCCTATGTGAGCCTATACTAGCCTATCTCGCCAGCCTATACTTATATACAGATCTGGTGTAGCCTATGCTAGGCTATCTCGCCAGCCTATACTTATATACAGATCTGGTGCAGCCTATGCTAGCCTATCTCGCCAGCCTATACTTATATACAGATCTGGTGTAGCCTATGTGAGGCTATACTAGCCTATCTCCTCAACCTATACTTACATACAGATCTGGTGTAGCCTATGTGAGCCTATACTAGCCTATCTCGCCAGCCTATACTTATATACAGATCTCGTGTAGCCTATCTCGCTAGCCTATACTTATATACAGATCTGGTGCAGCCTATGCTAGCCTATCTCGCCAACCTATACTTATATACAGATCTGGAGTAGCCTATGTGAGCCTATACTAGCCTATCTCGCCAGCCTATACTTATATACAGATCTGGTGCAGCCTATGCTAGCCTATCTCGCCAGCCTATACTTATATACAGATCTGGTGTAGCCTATGCTAGCCTATCTCGCCAGCCTATACTTATATACAGATCTGGTGCAGCCTATGCTAGCCTATCTCGCCAGCCTATACTTATATACAGATCTGGTGTAGCCTATGTGAGGCTATACTAGCCTATCTCCTCAACCTATACTTACATACAGATCTGGTGTAGCCTATGTGAGCCTATACTAGCCTATCTCGCTAGCCTATACTTATATACAGATCTGGTGCAGCCTATGCTAGCCTATCTCGCCAACCTATACTTATATACAGATCTGGAGTAGCCTATGTGAGCCTATACTAGCCTATCTCGCCAGCCTATACTTATATACAGATCTGGTGCAGCCTATGCTAGCCTATCTCGCCAGCCTATACTTATATACAGATCTGGTGTAGCCTATGCTAGCCTATCTCGCCAGCCTATACTTATATACAGATCTGGTGCAGCCTATGCTAGCCTATCTCGCCAGCCTATACTTATATACAGATCTGGTGTAGCCTATGTGAGGCTATACTAGCCTATCTCGCCAGCCTATACTTATATACAGATCTGGTGTAGGCTATGTGAGCCTATACTAGCCTATCTCGCCAGCCTATACTTATATACAGATCTGGTGTAGGCTATGTGAGCCTATACTAGCCTATCTCGCCAGCCTATACTTATATACAGATCTGGTGTAGGCTATGTGAGCCTATACTAGCCTATCTCGCCAGCCTATACTTATATACAGATCTGGTGTAGGCTATGTGAGCCTATACTAGCCTATCTCGCCAGCCTATACTTATATACAGATCTGGTGTAGGCTATGTGAGCCTATACTAGCCTACCTCCCCAGTCTATACTTATATACAGATCTGCTGTAGCCTATACTAGCCTACCTCCTCAGTCTATACTTATATACTGATGTGGTGTAGCCTATGTGAGCCTATACTAGCCTATCTCGCCAGCCTATACTTATATACAGATCTGGTGTAGGCTATGTGAGCCTATACTAGCCTATCTCGCCAGCCTATACTTATATACAGATCTGGTGTAGGCTATGTGAGCCTATACTAGCCTATCTCGCCAGCCTATACTTATATACAGATCTGGTGTAGGCTATGTGAGCCTATACCAGCCTATCTCGCCAGCCTATACTTATATACAGATCTGGTGTAGGCTATGTGAGCCTATACTAGCCTATCTCGCCAGCCTATACTTATATACAGATCTGGTGTAGGCTATGTGAGCCTATACTAGCCTATCTCGCCAGCCTATACTTATATACAGATCTGGTGTAGGCTATGTGAGCCTATACTAGCCTATCTCGCCAGCCTATACTTATATACAGATCTGGTGTACCCTATGTGAGCCTATACTAGCCTATCTCGCCAGCCTATACTTATATACAGATCTGCTGTAGCCTATACTAGCCTATCTCGCTAGCCTATACTTATATACAGATCTGGTGTAGCCTATCTCGCCAGCCTATACTTATATGTATACAGATCTGGTGTAGCCTATGTGAGCCTATACTAGCCTATCTCGCCAGCCTATACTTATATACAGATCTGCTGTAGCCTATACTAGCCTATCTCGCTAGCCTATACTTATATACAGATCTGGTGTAGGCTATGTGAGCCTATTCTAGCCTATCTCGCCAGCCTATACTTATATACAGATCTGCTGTAGCCTATACTAGCCTATCTCGCTAGCCTATACTTATATACAGATCTGCTGTAGCCTATACTAGCCTATCTCGCTAGCCTATACTTATATACAGATCTGGTGTAGCCTATGTGAGCCTATACTAGCCTATCTCACTAGCCTATACTTATATACAGATCTGGTGTAGCCTATACTAGCCTATCTCGCCAGCCTATACTTCTATGTATACAGATCTGGTGTAGCCTATGTTAGCCTATCTCGCCAACCTATATTTATATACAGATCTGGTGTAGCCTATGTGAGCCTATACTAGCCTATCTCGCCAGCCTATACTTATATACAGATCTGGTGTAGCCTATGCTAGCCTATCTCGCCAACCTATACTTATATGTATACAGATCTGGTGTAGCCTATGTTAGCCTATACTAGCCTATCTCGCCAGCCTATACTTATATACAGATCTGGAGTAGCCTATGTGAGCCTATACTAGCCTCTCTCGCCAACCTATATTTATATACAGATCTGGAGTAGCCTATGTGAGCCTATACTAGCCTATCTCGCCAGCCTATACTTATATACAGATCTCGTGTAGCCTATGCTAGCCTATCTCGCCAGCCTATACTTATATGTATACAGATCTGGTGCAGCCTATGCTAGCCTATACTAGCCTATCTCGCTAGCCTATACTTATATACAGATCTGGTGTAGCCTATGTGAGCCTATACTAGCCTATCTCGCCAGCCTATACCTCTATACAGATCTGGTGTAGGCTATGTGAGCCTATTCTTATATGTATACAGATATGGTGTAGCCTATGTGAGCCTATACTAGCCTATCTCACCAGCCTATACTTATATGTATACAGATCTGGTGTAGCCTATGTGAGCCTATACTAGCCTATCTCCTCAGCCTATACTTATATGTATACAGATCTGGTGTAGCCTATACTAGCCTATCTCGCCAGCCTATACTTATATGTATACAGATCTGGTGTAGCCTATGTGAGCCTATACTAGCCTATCTCCTCAGCCTATACTTATATGTATACAGATCTGGTGTAGCCTATACTAGCCTATCTCGCTAGCCTATACTTATATACAGATATGGTGTAGGCTATGTGAGCCTATACTAGCCTATCTCCTCAGCCTATACTTATATGTATACAGATCTGGTGTAGCCTATACTAGCCTATCTCGCCAGCCTATACTTATATGTATACAGATCTGGTGTAGCCTATACTAGCCTATCTCGCTAGCCTATACTTATATACAGATATGGTGTAGGCTATGTGAGCCTATACTAGCCTATCTCGCCAGCCTATACTTATATACAGATCTGCTGTAGCCTATACTAGCCTATCTCGCTAGCCTATACTTATATACAGATCTGGTGTAGGCTATGTGAGGCTATACTAGCCTATCTCGCCAACCTATACTTATATACAGATCTGGTGTAGGCTATACTAGTCTATCTCGCCAACCTATACTTATATACCGATCTGGTGTAGGCTATGTGAGCCTATTCTAGCCTATCTCGCCAGCCTATATTTATATACAGATCTGGTGTAGCCTATGTGAGCCTATACTAGCCTATCTCGCCAGCCTATATTTATATACAGATCTGGTGTAGCCTATGTGAGCCTATACTAGCCTATCTCGCCAGCCTATATTTATATACAGATCTGGTGCAGCCTATGCTAGCCTATTCTAGCCTATCTCGCCAGCCTATATTTATATACAGATCTGGTGTAGCCTATGTGAGCCTATACTAGCCTATCTCACTAGCCTATACTTATATACAGATCTGGTGTAGCCTATGTGAGGCTATACTAGTCTATCTCGCCAACCTATACTTATATACAGATCTGGTGTAGCCTATGTGAGCCTATACTAGCCTATCTCACCAGCCTATACTTATATACAGATCTGGTGTAGCCTATGTGAGCCTATACTAGCCTATCTCGCCAGCCTATATTTATATACAGATCTGGTGTAGCCTATGTGAGCCTATACTAGCCTATCTCGCCAGCCTATATTTATATACAGATCTGGTGTAGCCTATGTGAACCTATACTAGCCTATCTCGCCAGCCTATATTTATATACAGATCTGGTGTAGCCTATGTGAGCCTATTCTAGCCTATCTCGCCAGCCTATATTTATATACAGATCTGGTGTAGCCTATGTGAGCCTATACTAGCCTATCTCACTAGCCTATACTTATATACAGATCTGGTGTACCCTATGTGAGCCTATACTAGCCTATCTCACTAGCCTATACTTATATACAGATCTGGTGTAGCCTATGTGAGCCTATACTAGCCTATCTCACTAGCCTATACTTATATACAGATCTGGTGTACCCTATGTGAGCCTATACTAGCCTATCTCGCCAGCCTATACTTATATACAGATCTGCTGTAGCCTATACTAGCCTATCTCGCTAGCCTATACTTATATACAGATCTGGTGTAGCCTATCTCGCCAGCCTATACTTATATGTATACAGATCTGGTGTAGCCTATGTGAGCCTATACTAGCCTATCTCGCCAGCCTATACTTATATACAGATCTGCTGTAGCCTATACTAGCCTATCTCGCTAGCCTATACTTATATACAGATCTGGTGTAGGCTATGTGAGCCTATTCTAGCCTATCTCGCCAGCCTATACTTATATACAGATCTGCTGTAGCCTATACTAGCCTATCTCGCTAGCCTATACTTATATACAGATCTGCTGTAGCCTATACTAGCCTATCTCGCTAGCCTATACTTATATACAGATCTGGTGTAGCCTATGTGAGCCTATACTAGCCTATCTCACTAGCCTATACTTATATACAGATCTGGTGTAGCCTATACTAGCCTATCTCGCCAGCCTATACTTCTATGTATACAGATCTGGTGTAGCCTATGTTAGCCTATCTCGCCAACCTATATTTATATACAGATCTGGTGTAGCCTATGTGAGCCTATACTAGCCTATCTCGCCAGCCTATACTTATATACAGATCTGGTGTAGCCTATGCTAGCCTATCTCGCCAACCTATACTTATATGTATACAGATCTGGTGTAGCCTATGTTAGCCTATACTAGCCTATCTCGCCAGCCTATACTTATATACAGATCTGGAGTAGCCTATGTGAGCCTATACTAGCCTCTCTCGCCAACCTATATTTATATACAGATCTGGAGTAGCCTATGTGAGCCTATACTAGCCTATCTCGCCAGCCTATACTTATATACAGATCTGGTGTAGCCTATGCTAGGCTATCTCGCCAGCCTATACTTATATACAGATCTGGTGCAGCCTATGCTAGCCTATCTCGCCAGCCTATACTTATATACAGATCTGGTGTAGCCTATGTGAGGCTATACTAGCCTATCTCCTCAACCTATACTTACATACAGATCTGGTGTAGCCTATGTGAGCCTATACTAGCCTATCTCGCCAGCCTATACTTATATACAGATCTCGTGTAGCCTATCTCGCTAGCCTATACTTATATACAGATCTGGTGCAGCCTATGCTAGCCTATCTCGCCAACCTATACTTATATACAGATCTGGAGTAGCCTATGTGAGCCTATACTAGCCTATCTCGCCAGCCTATACTTATATACAGATCTGGTGCAGCCTATGCTAGCCTATCTCGCCAGCCTATACTTATATACAGATCTGGTGTAGCCTATGCTAGCCTATCTCGCCAGCCTATACTTATATACAGATCTGGTGCAGCCTATGCTAGCCTATCTCGCCAGCCTATACTTATATACAGATCTGGTGTAGCCTATGTGAGGCTATACTAGCCTATCTGCTCAACCTATACTTACATACAGATCTGGTGTAGCCTATGTGAGCCTATACTAGCCTATCTCGCTAGCCTATACTTATATACAGATCTGGTGCAGCCTATGCTAGCCTATCTCGCCAACCTATACTTATATACAGATCTGGAGTAGCCTATGTGAGCCTATACTAGCCTATCTCGCCAGCCTATACTTATATACAGATCTGGTGCAGCCTATGCTAGCCTATCTCGCCAGCCTATACTTATATACAGATCTGGTGTAGCCTATGCTAGCCTATCTCGCCAGCCTATACTTATATACAGATCTGGTGCAGCCTATGCTAGCCTATCTCGCCAGCCTATACTTATATACAGATCTGGTGTAGCCTATGTGAGGCTATACTAGCCTATCTCGCCAGCCTATACTTATATACAGATCTGGTGTAGGCTATGTGAGCCTATACTAGCCTATCTCGCCAGCCTATACTTATATACAGATCTGGTGTAGGCTATGTGAGCCTATACTAGCCTATCTCGCCAGCCTATACTTATATACAGATCTGGTGTAGGCTATGTGAGCCTATACTAGCCTATCTCGCCAGCCTATACTTATATACAGATCTGGTGTAGGCTATGTGAGCCTATACTAGCCTATCTCGCCAGCCTATACTTATATACAGATCTGGTGTAGGCTATGTGAGCCTATACTAGCCTACCTCCCCAGTCTATACTTATATACAGATCTGCTGTAGCCTATACTAGCCTACCTCCTCAGTCTATACTTATATACTGATGTGGTGTAGCCTATGTGAGCCTATACTAGCCTATCTCGCCAGCCTATACTTATATACAGATCTGGTGTAGGCTATGTGAGCCTATACTAGCCTATCTCGCCAGCCTATACTTATATACAGATCTGGTGTAGGCTATGTGAGCCTATACTAGCCTATCTCGCCAGCCTATACTTATATACAGATCTGGTGTAGGCTATGTGAGCCTATACTAGCCTATCTCGCCAGCCTATACTTATATACAGATCTGGTGTACCCTATGTGAGCCTATACTAGCCTATCTCGCCAGCCTATACTTATATACAGATCTGCTGTAGCCTATACTAGCCTATCTCGCTAGCCTATACTTATATACAGATCTGGTGTAGCCTATCTCGCCAGCCTATACTTATATGTATACAGATCTGGTGTAGCCTATGTGAGCCTATACTAGCCTATCTCGCCAGCCTATACTTATATACAGATCTGCTGTAGCCTATACTAGCCTATCTCGCTAGCCTATACTTATATACAGATCTGGTGTAGGCTATGTGAGCCTATTCTAGCCTATCTCGCCAGCCTATACTTATATACAGATCTGCTGTAGCCTATACTAGCCTATCTCGCTAGCCTATACTTATATACAGATCTGCTGTAGCCTATACTAGCCTATCTCGCTAGCCTATACTTATATACAGATCTGGTGTAGCCTATGTGAGCCTATACTAGCCTATCTCACTAGCCTATACTTATATACAGATCTGGTGTAGCCTATACTAGCCTATCTCGCCAGCCTATACTTCTATGTATACAGATCTGGTGTAGCCTATGTTAGCCTATCTCGCCAACCTATATTTATATACAGATCTGGTGTAGCCTATGTGAGCCTATACTAGCCTATCTCGCCAGCCTATACTTATATACAGATCTGGTGTAGCCTATGCTAGCCTATCTCGCCAACCTATACTTATATGTATACGGATCTGGTGTAGCCTATGTTAGCCTATACTAGCCTATCTCGCCAGCCTATACTTATATACAGATCTGGAGTAGCCTATGTGAGCCTATACTAGCCTCTCTCGCCAACCTATATTTATATACAGATCTGGAGTAGCCTATGTGAGCCTATACTAGCCTATCTCGCCAGCCTATACTTATATACAGATCTCGTGTAGCCTATGCTAGCCTATCTCGCCAGCCTATACTTATATGTATACAGATCTGGTGCAGCCTATGCTAGCCTATACTAGCCTATCTCGCTAGCCTATACTTATATACAGATCTGGTGTAGCCTATGTGAGCCTATACTAGCCTATCTCGCCAGCCTATACCTCTATACAGATCTGGTGTAGGCTATGTGAGCCTATTCTTATATGTATACAGATATGGTGTAGCCTATGTGAGCCTATACTAGCCTATCTCACCAGCCTATACTTATATGTATACAGATCTGGTGTAGCCTATGTGAGCCTATACTAGCCTATCTCCTCAGCCTATACTTATATGTATACAGATCTGGTGTAGCCTATACTAGCCTATCTCGCCAGCCTATACTTATATGTATACAGATCTGGTGTAGCCTATGTGAGCCTATACTAGCCTATCTCCTCAGCCTATACTTATATGTATACAGATCTGGTGTAGCCTATACTAGCCTATCTCGCTAGCCTATACTTATATACAGATATGGTGTAGGCTATGTGAGCCTATACTAGCCTATCTCCTCAGCCTATACTTATATGTATACAGATCTGGTGTAGCCTATACTAGCCTATCTCGCCAGCCTATACTTATATGTATACAGATCTGGTGTAGCCTATACTAGCCTATCTCGCTAGCCTATACTTATATACAGATATGGTGTAGGCTATGTGAGCCTATACTAGCCTATCTCGCCAGCCTATACTTATATACAGATCTGCTGTAGCCTATACTAGCCTATCTCGCTAGCCTATACTTATATACAGATCTGGTGTAGGCTATGTGAGGCTATACTAGCCTATCTCGCCAACCTATACTTATATACAGATCTGGTGTAGGCTATACTAGTCTATCTCGCCAACCTATACTTATATACCGATCTGGTGTAGGCTATGTGAGCCTATTCTAGCCTATCTCGCCAGCCTATATTTATATACAGATCTGGTGTAGCCTATGTGAGCCTATACTAGCCTATCTCGCCAGCCTATATTTATATACAGATCTGGTGTAGCCTATGTGAGCCTATACTAGCCTATCTCGCCAGCCTATACTTATATACAGATCTGGAGTAGCCTATGTGAGCCTATACTAGCCTATCTCGCCAGCCTATACTTATATACAGATCTGGTGCAGCCTATGCTAGCCTATCTCGCCAGCCTATACTTATATACAGATCTGGTGTAGCCTATGCTAGCCTATCTCGCCAGCCTATACTTATATACAGATCTGGTGCAGCCTATGCTAGCCTATCTCGCCAGCCTATACTTATATACAGATCTGGTGTAGCCTATGTGAGGCTATACTAGCCTATCTGCTCAACCTATACTTACATACAGATCTGGTGTAGCCTATGTGAGCCTATACTAGCCTATCTCGCTAGCCTATACTTATATACAGATCTGGTGCAGCCTATGCTAGCCTATCTCGCCAACCTATACTTATATACAGATCTGGAGTAGCCTATGTGAGCCTATACTAGCCTATCTCGCCAGCCTATACTTATATACAGATCTGGTGCAGCCTATGCTAGCCTATCTCGCCAGCCTATACTTATATACAGATCTGGTGTAGCCTATGCTAGCCTATCTCGCCAGCCTATACTTATATACAGATCTGGTGCAGCCTATGCTAGCCTATCTCGCCAGCCTATACTTATATACAGATCTGGTGTAGCCTATGTGAGGCTATACTAGCCTATCTCGCCAGCCTATACTTATATACAGATCTGGTGTAGGCTATGTGAGCCTATACTAGCCTATCTCGCCAGCCTATACTTATATACAGATCTGGTGTAGGCTATGTGAGCCTATACTAGCCTATCTCGCCAGCCTATACTTATATACAGATCTGGTGTAGGCTATGTGAGCCTATACTAGCCTATCTCGCCAGCCTATACTTATATACAGATCTGGTGTAGGCTATGTGAGCCTATACTAGCCTATCTCGCCAGCCTATACTTATATACAGATCTGGTGTAGGCTATGTGAGCCTATACTAGCCTACCTCCCCAGTCTATACTTATATACAGATCTGCTGTAGCCTATACTAGCCTACCTCCTCAGTCTATACTTATATACTGATGTGGTGTAGCCTATGTGAGCCTATACTAGCCTATCTCGCCAGCCTATACTTATATACAGATCTGGTGTAGGCTATGTGAGCCTATACTAGCCTATCTCGCCAGCCTATACTTATATACAGATCTGGTGTAGGCTATGTGAGCCTATACTAGCCTATCTCGCCAGCCTATACTTATATACAGATCTGGTGTAGGCTATGTGAGCCTATACTAGCCTATCTCGCCAGCCTATACTTATATACAGATCTGGTGTACCCTATGTGAGCCTATACTAGCCTATCTCGCCAGCCTATACTTATATACAGATCTGCTGTAGCCTATACTAGCCTATCTCGCTAGCCTATACTTATATACAGATCTGGTGTAGCCTATCTCGCCAGCCTATACTTATATGTATACAGATCTGGTGTAGCCTATGTGAGCCTATACTAGCCTATCTCGCCAGCCTATACTTATATACAGATCTGCTGTAGCCTATACTAGCCTATCTCGCTAGCCTATACTTATATACAGATCTGGTGTAGGCTATGTGAGCCTATTCTAGCCTATCTCGCCAGCCTATACTTATATACAGATCTGCTGTAGCCTATACTAGCCTATCTCGCTAGCCTATACTTATATACAGATCTGCTGTAGCCTATACTAGCCTATCTCGCTAGCCTATACTTATATACAGATCTGGTGTAGCCTATGTGAGCCTATACTAGCCTATCTCACTAGCCTATACTTATATACAGATCTGGTGTAGCCTATACTAGCCTATCTCGCCAGCCTATACTTCTATGTATACAGATCTGGTGTAGCCTATGTTAGCCTATCTCGCCAACCTATATTTATATACAGATCTGGTGTAGCCTATGTGAGCCTATACTAGCCTATCTCGCCAGCCTATACTTATATACAGATCTGGTGTAGCCTATGCTAGCCTATCTCGCCAACCTATACTTATATGTATACGGATCTGGTGTAGCCTATGTTAGCCTATACTAGCCTATCTCGCCAGCCTATACTTATATACAGATCTGGAGTAGCCTATGTGAGCCTATACTAGCCTCTCTCGCCAACCTATATTTATATACAGATCTGGAGTAGCCTATGTGAGCCTATACTAGCCTATCTCGCCAGCCTATACTTATATACAGATCTCGTGTAGCCTATGCTAGCCTATCTCGCCAGCCTATACTTATATGTATACAGATCTGGTGCAGCCTATGCTAGCCTATACTAGCCTATCTCGCTAGCCTATACTTATATACAGATCTGGTGTAGCCTATGTGAGCCTATACTAGCCTATCTCGCCAGCCTATACCTCTATACAGATCTGGTGTAGGCTATGTGAGCCTATTCTTATATGTATACAGATATGGTGTAGCCTATGTGAGCCTATACTAGCCTATCTCACCAGCCTATACTTATATGTATACAGATCTGGTGTAGCCTATGTGAGCCTATACTAGCCTATCTCCTCAGCCTATACTTATATGTATACAGATCTGGTGTAGCCTATACTAGCCTATCTCGCCAGCCTATACTTATATGTATACAGATCTGGTGTAGCCTATGTGAGCCTATACTAGCCTATCTCCTCAGCCTATACTTATATGTATACAGATCTGGTGTAGCCTATACTAGCCTATCTCGCTAGCCTATACTTATATACAGATATGGTGTAGGCTATGTGAGCCTATACTAGCCTATCTCCTCAGCCTATACTTATATGTATACAGATCTGGTGTAGCCTATACTAGCCTATCTCGCCAGCCTATACTTATATGTATACAGATCTGGTGTAGCCTATACTAGCCTATCTCGCTAGCCTATACTTATATACAGATATGGTGTAGGCTATGTGAGCCTATACTAGCCTATCTCGCCAGCCTATACTTATATACAGATCTGCTGTAGCCTATACTAGCCTATCTCGCTAGCCTATACTTATATACAGATCTGGTGTAGGCTATGTGAGGCTATACTAGCCTATCTCGCCAACCTATACTTATATACAGATCTGGTGTAGGCTATACTAGTCTATCTCGCCAACCTATACTTATATACCGATCTGGTGTAGGCTATGTGAGCCTATTCTAGCCTATCTCGCCAGCCTATATTTATATACAGATCTGGTGTAGCCTATGTGAGCCTATACTAGCCTATCTCGCCAGCCTATATTTATATACAGATCTGGTGTAGCCTATGTGAGCCTATACTAGCCTATCTCGCCAGCCTATATTTATATACAGATCTGGTGCAGCCTATGCTAGCCTATTCTAGCCTATCTCGCCAGCCTATATTTATATACAGATCTGGTGTAGCCTATGTGAGCCTATACTAGCCTATCTCCTCAGCCTATACTTATATGTATACAGATCTGGTGTAGCCTATACTAGCCTATCTCGCTAGCCTATACTTATATACAGATATGGTGTAGGCTATGTGAGCCTATACTAGCCTATCTCCTCAGCCTATACTTATATGTATACAGATCTGGTGTAGCCTATACTAGCCTATCTCGCCAGCCTATACTTATATGTATACAGATCTGGTGTAGCCTATACTAGCCTATCTCGCTAGCCTATACTTATATACAGATATGGTGTAGGCTATGTGAGCCTATACTAGCCTATCTCGCCAGCCTATACTTATATACAGATCTGCTGTAGCCTATACTAGCCTATCTCGCCAGCCTATACTTATATACAGATCTGGTGTAGCCTATGTGAGCCTATACTAGCCTATCTCGCCAGCCTATACTTATATACAGATCTGGTGTAGGCTATGTGAGCCTATACCAGCCTATCTCGCCAGCCTGTACTTATATACAGATCTGGTGTAGGCTATGTGAGCCTATACTAGCCTATCTCGCCAGCCTATACTTATATACAGATCTGGTGTAGGCTATGTGAGCCTATACTAGCCTATCTCGCCAGCCTATACTTATATACAGATCTGGTGTAGGCTATGTGAGCCTATACTAGCCTACCTCCCCATTCTATACTTATATACAGATCTGGTGTAGCCTATGTGAGCCTATACTAGCCTACCTCCTCAGTCTATACTTATATACAGATCTGGTGTAGCCTATGTGAGCCTATACTAGCCTATCTCGCCAGCCTATACTTATATGTATACAGATCTGGTGTAGGCTATGTGAGCCTATACTACCCTATCTCGCCAGCCTATACTTATATGTATACAGATCTGGTGTAGCCTATGTGAGCCTATACTAGCCTATCTCGCCAGCCTATACTTATATACAGATCTGGTGTAGGCTATGTGAGCCTATACTAGCCTATCTCGCCAGCCTATACTTATATACAGATCTGGTGTAGGCTATGTGAGCCTATACTAGCCTACCTCCCCATTCTATACTTATATACAGATCTGGTGTAGCCTATGTGAGCCTATACTAGCCTACCTCCTCAGTCTATACTTATATACAGATCTGGTGTAGCCTATGTGAGCCTATACTAGCCTATCTCGCCAGCCTATACTTATATACAGATCTGGTGTAGCCTATGTGAGCCTATACTAGCCTATCTCGCCAGCCTATACTTATATGTATACAGATCTGGTGTAGCCTATGTGAGCCTATACTAGCCTATCTCGCCAGCCTATACTTATATGTATACAGATCTGGTGTAGGCTATGTGAGCCTATACTACCCTATCTCGCCAGCCTATACTTATATGTATACAGATCTGGTGTAGCCTATGTGAGCCTATACTAGCCTATCTCGCCAGCCTATACTAGCCTATCTCGCCAGCCTATACTTATATACAGATCTGCTGTAGCCTATACTTATATACAGATCTGGTGTAGGCTATGTGAGGCTATACTAGCCTATCTCGCCAACCTATACTTATATACAGATCTGGTGTAGGCTATACTAGTCTATCTCGCCAACCTATACTTATATACCGATCTGGTGTAGGCTATGTGAGCCTATTCTAGCCTATCTCGCCAGCCTATATTTATATACAGATCTGGTGTAGCCTATGTGAGCCTATACTAGCCTATCTCGCCAGCCTATATTTATATACAGATCTGGTGTAGCCTATGTGAGCCTATACTAGCCTATCTCGCCAGCCTATATTTATATACAGATCTGGTGCAGCCTATGCTAGCCTATTCTAGCCTATCTCGCCAGCCTATATTTATATACAGATCTGGTGTAGCCTATGTGAGCCTATACTAGCCTATCTCCTCAGCCTATACTTATATGTATACAGATCTGGTGTAGCCTATACTAGCCTATCTCGCTAGCCTATACTTATATACAGATATGGTGTAGGCTATGTGAGCCTATACTAGCCTATCTCCTCAGCCTATACTTATATGTATACAGATCTGGTGTAGCCTATACTAGCCTATCTCGCCAGCCTATACTTATATGTATACAGATCTGGTGTAGCCTATACTAGCCTATCTCGCTAGCCTATACTTATATACAGATATGGTGTAGGCTATGTGAGCCTATACTAGCCTATCTCGCCAGCCTATACTTATATACAGATCTGCTGTAGCCTATACTAGCCTATCTCGCCAGCCTATACTTATATACAGATCTGGTGTAGGCTATGTGAGCCTATACTAGCCTATCTCGCCAGCCTATACTTATATACAGATCTGGTGTAAGGCTATGTGAGCCTATACTAGCCTATCTCGCCAGCCTATACTTATATACAGATCTGGTGTAGCCTATGTGAGCCTATACTAGCCTATCTCGCCAGCCTATACTTATATACAGATCTGGTGTAGGCTATGTGAGCCTATACCAGCCTATCTCGCCAGCCTATACTTATATACAGATCTGGTGTAGGCTATGTGAGCCTATACTAGCCTATCTCGCCAGCCTATACTTATATACAGATCTGGTGTAGGCTATGTGAGCCTATACTAGCCTACCTCCCCATTCTATACTTATATACAGATCTGGTGTAGCCTATGTGAGCCTATACTAGCCTACCTCCTCAGTCTATACTTATATACAGATCTGGTGTAGCCTATGTGAGCCTATACTAGCCTATCTCGCCAGCCTATACTTATATACAGATCTGGTGTAGCCTATGTGAGCCTATACTAGCCTATCTCGCCAGCCTATACTTATAAGTATACAGATCTGGTGTAGCCTATGTGAGCCTATACTAGCCTATCTCGCCAGCCTATACTTATATGTATACAGATCTGGTGTAGGCTATGTGAGCCTATACTACCCTATCTCGCCAGCCTATACTTATATGTATACAGATCTGGTGTAGCCTATGTGAGCCTATACTAGCCTATCTCGCCAGCCTATACTAGCCTATCTCGCCAGCCTATACTTATATACAGATCTGCTGTAGCCTATACTTATATACAGATCTGGTGTAGGCTATGTGAGCCTATACTAGCCTATCTCGCCAGCCTATGCTTATATACAGATCTGGTGTAGGCTATACTAGCCTATCTCGCCAACCTATACTTATATACCGATCTGGTGTAGGCTATGTGAGCCTATTCCAGCCTATCTCGCCAGCCTATCCTTATATGTATACAGATCTGGTGTAGCCTATGTGAGCCTATACTAGCCTATCTCGCCAGCCTATACTTATATACAGATCTGGTGTAGCCTATGTGAGGCTATTCTAGCCTATCTCGCCAGCCTATACTTATATACAGATCTGGTGTAGCCTATGTGAGCCTATACTAGCCTATCTCGCCAGCCTATACTTATATACAGATCTGCTGTAGCCTGTACTAGCCTATCTGGCCAGCCTATACTTATATACAGATCTGGTGCAGCCTATACTAGCCTATCTCGCCAGCCTATACTTATATACAGATGTGCTGTAGCCTATGTGAGCCTGTACTAGCCTATCTCGCCAGCCTATACTTATATACAGATCTGCTGTAGCCTGTACTAGCCTATCTCGCCAGCCTATACTTATATACAGATCTGGTGCAGCCTATACTAGCCTATCTCGCCAGCCTATACTTATATACAGATCTGGTGTAGCCTATGTGAGCCTGTACTAGCCTATCTCGCCAGCCTATACTTATATACAGATCTGGTGTAGCCTATGTGAGCCTATACTAGCCTATCTCGCCAGCCTATACTTATATACAGATGTGCTGTAGCCTATGCTAGCCTATACTTATATACAGATCTGGTGCAGCCTATACTAGCCTATCTCGCCAGCCTATACTTATATACAGATCTGGTGCAGCCTATACTACCCTATCTCGCCAGCCTATACTTATATACAGATCTGGTGTAGCCTATCTCCTCAGCCTATACTTATATACAGATCTGCTGTAGCCTATACTAGCCTATCTCGCCAGCCTATACTTATATAGAGATCTGCTGTAGCCTGTACTAGCCTATCTCGCCAGCCTATACTTATATACAGATCTGGTGAAGCCTATACTAGCCTATGTCGCCAGCCTATACTTATATACAGATCTGGTGTAGCCCATGTGAGCCTATACTAGCCTATACTTATATACAGATCTGCTGTAGCCTATACTAGCCTATGCTTATATACAGATCTGCTGTAGCCTATGTGAGCCTATACTAGCTTACCTCCTCAGTCTATACTTATATACAGATCTGCTGTAGCCTATACTAGCCTATCTCCCCAGCCTATACTTATATACAGATCTGCTGTAGCCTATACTAGCCTAGCTCGCTAGCCTATACTTATATACAGATCTGGTGTAGCCTATCTCCTCAGCCTATACTTATATACAGATCTGCTGTAGCCTATACTAGCCTATCTCGCCAGCCTATACTTATATACAGATCTGCTGTAGCCTGTACTAGCCTATCTCGCTAGCCTATACTAGCCTATCTCGCTAGCCTATACTAGCCTATACTTATATACAGATCTGCTGTAGCCTATACTAGCCTATCTCGCCAGCCTATACTTATATACTGATGTGGTGTAGCCTATGTGAGCCTATACTAGCCTATCTCGCCAGCCTATACTTATATACAGATCTGGTGTAGGCTATGTGAGCCTATACTAGCCTATCTCGCCAGCCTATACTTATATACAGATCTGGTGTAGGCTATGTGAGCCTATACTAGCCTATCTCGCCAGCCTATACTTATATACAGATCTGGTGTAGGCTATGTGAGCCTATACTAGCCTATCTCGCCAGCCTATACTTATATACAGATCTGGTGTAGGCTATGTGAGCCTATACTAGCCTACCTCCCCAGTCTATACTTATATACAGATCTGGTGTAGCCTATACTAGCCTACCTCCTCAGTCTATACTTATATACTGATGTGGTGTAGCCTATGTGAGCCTATACTAGCCTATCTCGCCAGCCTATACTTATATACAGATCTGGTGTAGGCTATGTGAGCCTATACTAGCCTATCTCGCCAGCCTATACTTATATACAGATCTGGTGTAGGCTATGTGAGCCTATACTAGCCTATCTCGCCAGCCTATACTTATATACAGATCTGGTGTAGGCTATGTGAGCCTATACCAGCCTATCTCGCCAGCCTATACTTATATACAGATCTGGTGTAGGCTATGTGAGCCTATACTAGCCTATCTCGCCAGCCTATACTTATATACAGATCTGGTGTAGGCTATGTGAGCCTATACTAGCCTATCTCGCCAGCCTATACTTATATACAGATCTGGTGTAGGCTATGTGAGCCTATACTAGCCTATCTCGCCAGCCTATACTTATATACAGATCTGGTGTAGGCTATGTGAGCCTATACTAGCCTATCTCGCCAGCCTATACTTATATACAGATCTGGTGTAGCCTATGTGAGCCTATACTAGCCTATCTCGCCAGCCTATACTTATATACAGATCTGGTGTAGCCTATGTGAGCCTATACTAGCCTATCTCGCCAGCCTATACTTATATGTATACAGATCTGGTGTAGGCTATGTGAGCCTATACTACCCTATCTCGCCAGCCTATACTTATATGTATACAGATCTGGTGTAGCCTATGTGAGCCTATACTAGCCTATCTCGCCAGCCTATACTTATATACAGATCTGCTGTAGCCTATACTTATATACAGATCTGGTGTAGGCTATTTGAGCCTATACTAGCCTATCTCGCCAGCCTATACTTATATACAGATCTGGTGTAGGCTATACTAGCCTATCTCGCCAACCTATACTTATATACCGATCTGGTGTAGGCTATGTGAGCCTATACTAGCCTATCTCGCCAACCTATACTTATATACAGATCTGGTGTAGCCTATGTGAGCCTATTCTAGCCTATCTCGCCAGCCTATACTTATATACAGATCTGGTGTAGCCTATGTGAGCCTATACTAGCCTATCTCGCCAGCCTATACTTATATACAGATCTGCTGTAGCCTGTACTAGCCTATCTCGCCAGCCTATACTTATATACAGATCTGGTGCAGCCTATACTAGCCTATCTCGCCAGCCTATACTTATATACAGATGTGCTGTAGCCTATGTGAGCCTGTACGAGCGTATCTCGCCAGCCTATACTTATATACAGATCTGCTGTAGCCTGTACTAGCCTATCTCGCCAGCCTATACTTATATACAGATCTGGTGCAGACTATACTAGCCTATCTCGCCAGCCTATACTTATATACAGATCTGGTGTAGCCTATGTGAGCCTGTACTAGCCTATCTCGCCAGCCTATACTTATTTACAGATCTGGTGTAGCCTATGTGAGCCTATACTAGCCTATCTCGCCAGCCTATACTTATATACAGATGTGCTGTAGCCTATACAAGCCTTTCTCGCTAGCCTATACTTATATACAGATCTGGTGCAGCCTATACTAGCCTATCTCGCCAGCCTATACTTATATACAGGTCTGGTGCAGCCTATACTAGCCTATCTCGCCAGCCTATACTTATATACAGATCTGGTGTAGCCTATCTCCTCAGCCTATACTTATATACAGATCTGCTGTAGCCTATACTAGCCTATCTCGTCAGCCTATACTTATATAGAGATCTGCTGTAGCCTGTACTAGCCTATCTCGCCAGCCTATACTTATATACAGATCTGGTGCAGCCTATACTAGCCTATCTCGCCAGCCTATACTTATATACAGATCTGGTGTAGCCCATGTGAGCCTATACTAGCCTATACTTATATACAGATCTGCTGTAGCCTATACTAGCCTATGCTTATATACAGATCTGCTGTAGCCTATGTGAGCCTATACTAGCCTACCTCCTCAGTCTATACTTATATACAGATCTGCTGTAGCCTATACTAGCCTATCTCCCCAGCCTATACTTATATACAGATCTGCTGCAGCCTATACTAGCCTAGCTCGCTAGCCTATACTTATATACAGATCTGGTGTAGCCTATCTCCTCAGCCTATACTTATATACAGATCTGCTGTAGCCTATACTAGCCTATCCTGCCGGCCTATACTTATATACAGATCTGCTGTAGCCTGTACTAGCCTATCTCGCCAGTCTATACTAGCCTATCTCGCCAGCCTATACTTATATACAGATCTGCTGTAGCCTGTACTAGCCTATCTCACTAGCCTATCTCGCTAGCCTATACTAGCCTATACTTATATACAGATCTGCTGTAGCCTATACTAGCCTATCTCGCCAGCCTATACTTATATACTGATGTGGTGTAGCCTATGTGAGCCTATACTAGCCTATCTCGCTAGCCTATGCTAGCCTATACTACCCTATCTCGCTAGCCTATACTTATATACAGATCTGGTGTAGCCTATACTTATATACAGATCTGCTGTAGCCTATACTCACCTATCTCGCTAGCCTATACCTATATACAGATCTGGTGTAGCCTATGTGAGCCTATACTAGCCTATCTCGCTAGCCTATACTTATATACAGATCTGCTGTAGCCTATACTAGCCTATCTCGCTAGGCTATACTTATATACAGATCTGGTGTAGGCTATACTAGCCTATCTCGCTAGGCTATACGTATATACAGATCTGCTGTAGCCTATACTAGCCTATCTCGCCAACCTATACTTATATACAGATCTGGTGTAGGCTATTCTAGCCTATCTTGCCAGCCTATACTTATATACAGATTTGGTGTAGCCTATGCTAGCCTATCTCGCTAGCCTATCCTTAAATACAGATCTGGTGTAGGCTATGTGAGCCTATACTAGCCTATCCTGCCAGCCTATAGTTATATACAGATCTGGTTTTGCCTATACTAGCCTATCTCGCCAGCCTATACTTATATACAGATCTGGTGTAGGCTATGTGAGCCTATACTAGCCTATCCCGCCAGCCTATACTTATATACAGATCTGGTGTTGCCTATACTAGCCTATCTCGCCAGCCTATACTTATATACAGATCTGGTGTAGCCTATGTGAGCCTATACTAACCTATACTTATATACAGATCTGCTGTAGCCTGTACTAGCCTATCTCGCCAGCCTATACTTATATACAGATCTGCTGTAGCCTATACTAGCCTATCTCGCTAGCCTATACTTATATACAGATCTGCTGTAGCCTGTACTAGCCTATCTCGCCAGCCTATACTTATATACAGATCTGCTGTTGCGTATACTCACCTATCTCGCTAGCCTATACTTATATACAGATCTGCTGTAGCCTATACTCGCCTATCTCGCTAGCCTTTACTTATATACAGATGTGCTGTAGCCTATACTAGCCTATCTCGCCAGCCTATACTTATATACAGATCTGCTGTAGCCTATACTCACCTATCTCGCTAGCCTATAGTTATATAGAGATCTGCTGTAGCATATACTAGCCTATCTCGCCAGCCTATACTTATATACAGATCTGCTGTAGCCTATACTCACCTATCTCGCTAGCCTATAGTTATATAGAGATCTGCTGTAGCCTATACTAGCCTATCTCGCTAGCCTTTACTTATATACAGATGTGCTGTAGCCTATACTAGCCTATCTCGCCAGCCTATACTTACATACAGATCTGGTGTAGCCTATACTAGCCTATCTCCCCAGCCTATACTTACATACAGATCTGGTGTAGCCTGATGCTGACTGTTGAATGCTATCACGCCCCAAATGTCACCAGTGCAGCTGGCAATACCTGGATACCATATACCAACTCCTTGCTGTGCTACCAGGTCATTAGATGGATGTCGACCTTCCCGGAAGTCTACCGGAGACCTCGTAGCAGTACTGAGATGTAGCAGTGTACTGTGACGAGAACTCGTATAGGGACTATGTATCGCACTTGTACTGATCACCATACTGGTCTCCTGGTGGGACACCGGGATCGCAGGCTGGAGGCCAGTTCAGGATAATCCTCTAAACTGCTTTCAAACGTCGTGGATGCAGCAGAGCAGGAGTCAGAACTCAAATGTTGACTTAGGCTTTTATTGACGGCAACTCCATTGGAGGAACTAGACGAGGCATTGGATCATAACCTAGCATGATGGTGGTGGTGATGTTGGGACGTGGATCTCGTGCTGCTGCCTGAATCTTCTGCATCTGTCTCAACACCCTCGTCTGTGGAACTGGAGTACTGGGTCATCATCGCTCCATTAGAAGAGGTGGGCACCACCCCAGCAGACAGGGACATCTCTAGAGCTCCAACCATGAGCTTCCCATAGTGAGGCATTGAACTGACGTCTCCTTGCCTGCCAAACAAATGCACACTCAATATTACAATCTATTTAAATTGCAACCAGCAGAGCAAAAGTAAATTTTATAGATATTTATGTAAGCTTACATACTCAATGTATAACAACCTGTGTACTTAAGCTAATATTGTACCTCTGAATTCATGACATGCTTCATTTCTATTTACATGCACCAACAACTCAATATTCATGTATATCCATACATTATATCAACTTAAAATGTTTTAGGAGTTAAATCAGTAAGTGTCTTTCACTTTTATATTTCTTAGCACCTTTACTGAACTTCCCATGTTATTCTTTTTTTCCCTCTGAATATACCATATTCCTAAATTAAGAACAAATTAGAAACTAAAAGCTCCACTATCTTATTAATACTACTAATGGGCAAAATGCACTCAATAATATAGCACTTTATTGTAGCAGTGCAACAACTTGCAACATTACTAAGATAAGTGAAGCTTCTAGTTTCTAATTTGTTCTTGATTTAGATTCTGTTGCTTCACTGCTAATAGCTTCAATTTTCCTTAAATGCCATGATCCTGTTTGAACATTTAACAGCATTAAAAAATAATATTGGGAAAGAAACAGAGAGAAAATGAGCACCTTATACTGTCACTGAAGTAGGGAATAGTAACACTGTGATTCAACCTAAGCTCTGATCACAGTGAGTGAAATGCTTTAAACAAGAAACATTAGAAATTGAAATGGGGATAGAGGATTCATGTAGGGAGGACCTAACCCCTTACTAATGACTGAGCAAAATGTTGTTAGCTAATGCTGGATTTCTGACAATGAAGTCATTAATCCTCTTGCTGTCCAATATTTTTCACTGATTGATGGGGCATTAGAAGTGGCCGGGCATATTTTAAGGTGGTCTTGGTCCATTTCGTCTTGCAGATCACATAGAGGACAGAGTGGTGAAGAATATATCCCAATTCTGTTCAAATGATTTGCCAGACAATCATGTCCTGTAATCAACCTGAAGGTTGCAACTGCCGTTTTTCGAGGATACTCAGGAATTACTGTTTGAATGTTTGGTAGTTCACATCTTTTATTCTTTGATTTTTCATAGTAATACTTTGCAATAATTTTTTTGAATTCAGAGTTGACTAATCTTTTAGCTTCATAAAATGGTAGATTAACTATAGATTTTTGTACACTGCTGGTACCCTTTTTTGCAAGAAAATCAGCTTTCTCATTACCATTCAGTCCACAGTGAGCTGGTGAGCAAAATGTGCTCAATAATATAATAGAAATTGTAACCCATTTAATTGACCACTTCTGTAGCACAGTGGTAGTGCAGCTGCCTCTGGTACTGGCATTGGATGTCTGGCGCAGGCTGCACTCAGTCTCATTAGGTCCCGCAGGGGCCAAATGAGGAGCTACTAGATAAAGAACTAGTGACCCCAGGTTGCAAAGTACACATAACCAGCCAGAAGGGCTCAGGGCACTGGCTACATCCCACCCTCCAATTCTGCACCCTACTTATGACACCTGTAGTGGTCAGAGGTGGAGGATGCAGCAGCCAGGCAGTAAGCCTTGGCCCGTGAAGGGCTTTTGTGCTAGTGGTTATTTTAGAACATTTAATTCAGGAGAAACTGAATAGATTTTTATTCATTTGTGTATATTTTATGTTCACTAATATTGTGTCAATTTGTGTTGTATACATTATGTTTTGTATAAATATGCCCTGCCATTTCTAGTGCCCTTCACATCCATCAGTGAAAAATATTGGAGAGCAAGAGGATTAATGACTTCATTGTCAGAAATCCAGCATTAGCTAACAACAACAAACAACAAATTATATTGTATTTCCTTGTATTAGGTTTGAAATGTGAATCAACTTTATCATTTATTTATTAATATTGTGAGAAATGAGAAGTCCAGTTACTTTTTTTGTCACTTTTTCCCTTCAAACTAAATCACAATTCGTGACCTTGCAACTCACAGCTGTTCTGTTCTATCGTAATCTTGACACGAATACTACTCAACTGCACACAGCTCGCTCTGACAATCTGCTCGCTCGCTAACTGACTAACCATAAACTGCCTACTCTGTCTGTGCCAACTAGCTTATACAGCCAAGAATTAGGTGTGAGTGATTTCTCTGGAAATCAACATTTCACAAAGCTTTTCATAACAAGCCAATACTTGAAGCTATTGACAAAATATTATTTAATGTTACACATTGACTCCATAACAGTATAGTTATTCAGTAATGGATGATATGTATTATAAATTCAACTCCCTTGCATTCTATGGCTGCAAATCTTTGCCTTAATACATGTTGATTGTGCTAGTAGGAAAAAAGTGACAGTTTTCAAGCATACTTATAAAAAGAAATTTCTATATATTTATTTCAGGAACATCTTCTGAAACAAATCCAAATGCCATGAAAACCATTTTCCGGAATTCTGTTTTTACAAATGTGGCAGCTACAAGTGACGGCGGTGTGTTCTGGGAGGGAATGGAGAAGGAACTGTCACCAGATGTGACTATCACAGACTGGCATGGAAAACCATGGGACAAAACTGGTCCTGCTGCCCACCCCAACTCCAGGTAACAGCTTCATATTGCTTCATTTGACATTATTTCTAGTAAAAAAATGTATCGTGAGTAACAATGTGTATAGAAGAATCAGTTTCATATATCAGACCAATCAATGATAGTTGTTCTAACACACAAACTGTGTGTGCAGGTAAACTTTGAAAGGAAGAATCAAAACTGAAAAATCCTTGTGGTTCACCAGGAAAATGTGAATCAATTGTGGAATTTAATGTCGTACCAGCTTGTTGCCATTGTAGCTCAGTGGTTGAGAGCAGCTGCATGTAGAGCAGATCTGTGGTTCTGATCGCGGCTATAGCATAGAATTTTTCAGTTCTGATTCTACGTCTCAGAAGAATCAGTGTTTATATGAATACTATGATGTATAAGGGATCATAATTGCTTTCCCTGAAAAATGGATTCAAGTTTACCTCTTTACTCCAAAATGTATAGAAGTTACAATTTTCTTTTTTGTCTAAAGTGGTGCAGTAACATTTAAAAAATATATTTATAATATAAGTATTGTGGGTACAGTTGCAAAATACATATGAAATTAAAGAGAAATTCTGATCAATAAGACTGCACAAAAAGCCTTGAGTGTTGTTTTTGGCGATTCTTACCATTTCATTATGTTTTGATGTATGTAACAGTTGAGAATGTTGGCTCATGTTGCAGATTCTGCACTCCTGCATCCCAGTGTCCTATCATTGATCCTGCATGGGAAGATCCTGAGGGAGTGCCTATTGATGCTATTCTGTTTGGTGGACGTCGACCACAAGGAGTTCCACTTGTGTACGAGGCATTTAACTGGCAACATGGAGTGTTTATTGGCTCAGCAATGAGGTCAGAAGCTACTGCAGCTGCTGAACATAAGGTAAATAAATATACCTATGAGTACAACTCAACTAATTAACACTTAACATAACCTATGTTTTTACAATATCAACATACATGTTTGTGGGCTCTATGAATATATTACAAAATATAGAAAAAGGTCTGTGAAATCTTTGATAAATACCAAATTTGGTAACTAGATATTATTTCAAGGATTTTAAAGTATTCATTACCAGTAGTTGTGACCTAGCCATTGTTGTATGTAACAATAATGCAAGTTGTGGCAGTTGATGAGGGTGGTGAAGGTGTTCATAATTCATTTAAAACTTGCAGAGTAACACAAATATAGATGAAACATTTGTATGTATGTGTCTACAGGGTAAGGTTGTGATGCACGACCCATTTGCAATGAGGCCATTCTTTGGGTACAACTTTGGGCACTATCTGGGTCATTGGCTGAGTTTAGCAGAGACTCCTGGACGCAAACTTCCCAAAATATTCCACGTCAACTGGTTCCGCAAGAGTTCAGAGGTAAGATTGAGTGTCTCTGTACAGCACCTATTAGCATTGCTTTGTGTGTCCGTCCATGTGCAGATGCTAAGATAAGTGAAGCTTATACTCCATAGATATTTGTTATGTTTAAGAATTGTGTTGCTTCACTGTTAATAGCTTCAGTCTTTCATTGAATACTCTTTGTTATTGGTAGGGGAACTCTTTTTATGCATTAATGATAAAGGCGACAAACATTATATTAAAGCAGTTTCCCATTATCTTTTTGATTTATGTGATGTTGATCAATAAATCAATATTATTATTTTAGCGATTAATGCAGATTGAAGCAAAATTGCCTTATTTTGTGAAAAAACGTGAAATTCTAGTGTTTTTGAATATGAAAATTAGTTTTCACTTTCTTTTAAGTTCATTCCTGTGAAGTGTTAAATTACAAAAAAGAATAAAGTAAATCTCTCAGTTGCAAAAACATTGAAGTAATGGCTGATGATTAAGGACACATCGAAGTTGACCAGTGTGCTATTAGTGAAGGGATGGTCTAGATAGTCAATTTTTTTTTTAATTAACATCCTCCAATGTATTGTCATATTGGACAATGAATATTTGGGTGAAATGATGCTCAAATGGGCCCAAGGTCCATGGAGCTTTAAGTTACTCAACGTTTGTCTTCTCAGGATAAGAGGAAACCTAAGAAGAAACCTTGTCCTAAACGAGATTCAAACTTGCGATCTCTTGAACATGAGGCAGACATACTAACCATCACGCTACAGTCTGGATAGTCAAGGATAGGTTAGCATCCTTGGCAATTGACCCTTTTTTACCTGACCATAGTGAGTGTGAAGAGATGCTCTGGGTTCGGAAGTAGAAAAGGGTAGGCAATTCTTGGAAACTAAATGCTTTGCACTTAGGCTTTTCATTGTTTCCTTTAAATACGACTTCTTAAGAGTCATAAGAAATAAAATTAAAGTAACACTACTGTTTGATACTTATTGTAGTTTTCATAATACACATCTTCCATTCTAAACTGTAATATGTTAAAATGTACACATTTAATAAAAAATATACAGTTACCAAAAACTATAGTGAGATATATATACACACGCCATATAGTGAAAAAGAAACGCACACTAGAACTCATTTTGTGAAACTCAAACAAAACCGTAATGCAATAAAAGAGTGCCTCTAGTTATTGGTTTGAATCTTGAAATACTTCAATGTCATGGTTATGCAAGAAGCATGGAACTCTTTAAAACTCTGTCTATCCCTCTAGTTACTGAATTCTTCTACCTATAACAACTTGTAGCTGGTCTGGTTGGCTCGGTTGGTTAGAACTTGGCCTAATGATGCCAAAGTTGTGGGTTCAAATCCAACCCAGACCAATGGTTTTTACGTGTACTTAAAACCAACAGCTCTATATTAGTAGATTTACTGGCATATAAAAGAACTCCTGCAGGATGAAATTCTGGCACACCAGCAACCCTGATGTGATCCTAGAAAGTAACAGGGTCGTTAAGCTACAAAATATTTTATTTTTTATAACATGTAAACCAGTTTATCTTGACGAAATAATGGTAGATAGAAGATTAAGCTTCTGTAAGAATACTTTGTAGAAGGGTGAATGAGAAAGTAATGTGAATCCAACACATTACACTTCCCACACTCATTGGTGCTTGTGTTTAACACCTGTTGTGTTGTTGTTACAGGGCAAATTTTTGTGGCCTGGATTTGGAGAAAATTCCAGAGTGTTGGATTGGATCTTCCGAAGAATTGAAAATGAAGATATAGCTCAGAGTTCAGCAGTAGGTTACCTGCCCAAGTTGGACTCACTTCGTATGGATGGACTGAACAACATTCCAGATCTCAAAGAACTCTTCCATCTACCTAAGGACTTCTGGCAGAAGGAGGTATGTGTCAGCTAAAAATGGTACTTTTATCGAATTGTTTACATGTAAAAATGCTTTTGCACGAACATGTGTTTTTTACCGCTTCCCAATTATATTTCCACAAAAGGAAATTTACAATTTCTACAAATGAATTCATTTCCGAGGACTTAAATTTGATTTCTGTAATGACACAGTAGAGTTCCGATAACACAACTTAATGTGGACTGGGAGGATATCGAGTTACTCTAATGTCTAGTTTTATGGTATAAGGCGTCTGTTATTCACAACTCATAACATAATACTGCAAAATACATAAATGTAAGTTCTAACACAATATAGGAAACAAAAGTATTACATATCTAAAATTAATATGTTCCCCTTTGTCCAGTCTCTCTAACTCATCCAATTTAGTTTCCTTGTCATGTTAACTTGTCTTTTCTTCTTGGATACTGCTTGTGATGTATACAAGGACAGGAGTCCCTTTATATTTGAAAGAAGTTCATCAAATGAAGCTGACATTCAAACATAGTTTAAAAGCTTGTCACTATCTTCATGGAGTCGAGGATAGTGTGTGTAAAAATTGCCATGCAAATGTCTCTCGCTGTTAATTGGGTGTACCACCACCTTCTTTCTTTTTTCCTTCTCTTTAATATGAGATAAGCAAGGCCTGCTACAGCAAATAACTTCATCAGCATCCGTCCTTGAGCACTGAAAGGTTGGTAGAACGTGAGTGTGTGTTTAGATCTCAAACGCACGCAATATCGGATGCAAAGATTAGACTCGTGTGTCCCCGGTGTTAATTTCTGTCTTAGTAAAATTATTAGGCTTTGCTGGATGAGCGAAAGTTTTACAGGTTACAGTTTCATGAAGATGGCAAATGTGCAATAGAGTTTTCAAATGCGACTCAACTTGTGTTATATTTATTTGGTATTTTTGTTCTCCACAGGTGGAAGATATTGAACAATACTTCAGCAACCAAGTGCCCGAGGATCTACCAGCGCCCATCAGACAAGAGCTTGAAGCCCTGAGACAGAGAGTACAAGCAATGTGATGTTCCTACACCCAACATAACCAAGTCATTACATATATCCTTAATCTCAATGTAATAATGCAGACCATTTACTTTATGTGAGGATAGGGGGCAGGGGGAGTGCTCTTCAACAACCACACACATTTCCATTGAGGTTATTATTCATTGTAGACACTGTAAAACTATATTCACATAAGTGTACATGAAATAATATCCAAGGTTAGTAAATATCTTCTTCTACCAGGCGAGCCAACTAACGATATCTCTGAAATACATGGAAGTAGGTAAGGGCTGTTGAAATAGGTTATATACGTACCGGGTCATCCATATACCATGGCACCCTAGACCAGGTGAAGTTCTGCTTGGCCAATAAGCTAGTTTCTTCATCGGAAACTGTACAGTGTATCCATGGTAATGAAAACATTCCTGAAGAAGCAACTTAGGCTTTTCCATACTCCAGTGTCAGCAGTGTCGAGAATTTGCATACAAATGTAAATGAAACCATGTTTTTTCTGAAAAGAGAACAAAAGTAGGATCAATTTCTGGCCATGCATGTTACTCAAAATTCATTAACAAAATTCCACAAAAGATGTAATTTTTAACAGCAAAAATAACATTAAGAACAGGTTTTGTTCTCCGGTTACTTTGCTTTTTCATTACTTAATTGTCTTCTAAAATGTTATCACAAATACACAGTTTTCTCCCTGTCATTAACACAGACTACAGTCTTTCGTGCTATCACAAGTCACTTGTAACCTTGCCTCAATCCTTTCACTGTCTTAATTCAGTTTCTGTCTCTCATACACTAGCTATGATGTTACAATCACTCAATACTCATTGAATCTTCTTACGATGACTGACATATCTATCACAATGACACACACTGACCAACTCTTGTCCGTAATTCTCTCTCTCTCTGCTGTTTTCTCACCTCCTTATATAGAGGGGATAATGTCAGACTTCTCTTGACTTCCACACATACACCAGCGAACATGTCGCCAGATCTTTCTTGAAGCTTCTAGAGAAAGCCCCTTTTGGGTCACTGCTTCATTGTTGTTAGTCATGCAAGCAGCTTGGCAAGTAGTGTGAAGCAGCCTAGCCCCGACAGTCCTTTGTTGTATGCCAAGCCCGGGTCACAGTATTATAAAGAATTACTTTGTATCTTAGCAAATGGTTTAAAAATGCTTAGCATGGTATACTTTGGAAGGAAAGTAAAGCCATTGCTCCTGTTAACAAGAGAAAGTTGCTGTGAGATGTTCATTTCTAATAATACTATGACAAATGGCAAGTCTAGTCACTTTTTATGTCACTTTATTTCCTCTAAAAGTGAGTCACATTTCACAACTCACAGCTGTTCTGTTGTACTGTGATCTCAACACAAACACTGCATACAGCTTGCTCTGGCAAATCACTGTCTAAAAACTTTGAACTCACTACTGCTTGTGCTGACTCGCTTATATAGCCAAGAAGTAGGTACTGGCAAGTTTTCTGGAAATCCACATTTCATGAAGCTTGTCATAACAAGCTGCCACTCAAAGCTTCTGGACATGGTCTTTGTTTTTAGGTGCTATTGTCACATGTTCTTTCTCTATTTACCCTCCTTGTATGGAGGACTTGTAACTCTAGGAACTGACAGGCTCTCCATCAGAGAATATCCAGCAAGGGTAGCATGAGAGTGAGGAAGGAGATGATGTGAAATAGATGATTATGGAGCAGTTGGTGAGGGAAACTGGAGAACCCAGAGAACCCCCCCCCCCTCCCACCCCACTTGCAGCTTTCTCCACCACAAATCCCAGATATTGTCCCCTGGATGTTGTTGGCAGGCTGAGGACAGCCCGAGGTGTACCTGCCCTTCTCAGGGCTTAGCCACTACTATGATGATATGTGGGTTTGCACGATTGTAGGTCTAATTGATGTTGGGGTGCTGAAGGAAGGTAGCAATATTTGCTCCTCAATGGCTGCAGGTCAGGGGGTGAGTGCGCAGTGTTTAAGGGCCCATCGACAGCTAGGTCATTTGGGCCCCTAGGGTGCAATGGTTGTTGGTGTTATGATTTTATCCAAACATTGAGTTGCTTTTAATTTTGAAATGCAAGCATCTCGTGGAAGGATTGTATGGGAACTGAGCTTTTACTGCTGGTGGATTACTTCTGCTGTTACTGGATACGCAGGGAAGCCGGTGATGCCTAAACTGGTGTGCTTGGTGAAAGGCAAGCAGCTAAATCATTCAGCCATGGTACAATAACACATTCTAAAACATGGGCTAAATTTTATCTCTCTACTCCAAAGTGCATTGGAGCTAGGATTTTTTTTTTCTGTGTGACGTGGAATTTACAGTACAAAATGGCAGATGTGGTACCATTTCTACAAATATAGTACCTATAATGATCAAATATATACCAAATTAAAGATGGTTTAATTTATATTAAATTGACGAGTCTGCTTAAAAAACTAAAAAGTGTAATATTTTAGCAGTTTACCATTCACTGTTCCCTAATTGAGTGATATATAGGACTCAGTCCTTGCAGGCTGGTTCGTCTCTGTGTCACAAGCTCCTTTCCGCTAGACCCAAGTAAATAAGTAACTTATGTGCAGAATGCTGGAAATGGATATGACAGTGATAATCACTTTAAATATAAGGCTTTTATTGAAAGGACAAATCTGCATTCCAACAGTTATTCTTTAATCTCATGAAACAAACAGCTGCTTTTAACGTCATGCAAATGTATGAAAACTCGGATATCATTTTATGTACACTTGTGTATGTACTGAGCAGAAATCTTGTGTGTTTGCTTGTTTACAAAGTAGAGCAGAAATATATAGGATATGTATGTTTTTGTTGTTAATAACTGAGGCATCTAAGATTCAAAATCATTAACTCCATTCAAGCAGGAAAACAATTAGTTTAATGCCCTTACATCACAGTTAAAATGTGTAACCAAAGTCAAAATTAGATTTAAGGGAACACCTCTATGAAAATCCAAAAACCTACAGTTTTCTGTTCATTACTTTGAACGTTGCCACATTCTCAGAACATTAAACAAATACTGCACTCAAAATTTTAACGAGTTATATACATTGTTTTAAAATGTTCACTTTTGTATTCAAATCTTGTCATGAACCTCTACAGGGAGGACATCTACAAAGGGAGTTGTAAGTTCAACATGTTGGTTTACCTCAATAGTAGATGACCAATTAGACAACTATATATGGCTTTAAAACAGTTGATATAAAAGAACCAATTATATATCTGAAAGCATTAGGATACTAAAAGTACAAAATTTTTCTTTTTTTCTAAATTTCACTGATGCATTGGGTTCAACTTATTTCTTGTGCAAAAAGCCATGTAGGATTTGTAAATCTTTGCAAACAGGAAGAAAACTCTGACTTTTTGGATATGGTATTAATCATTTTCCATGACTTTCTTTTCAAAAATGATTTGATGTAGGATTAAGAGTGCCCAACTACTCGGTCATCAGCACTCTTATACTAAAAACAGATCACAACAAAAGCCAAAATTTTCAGAAATGAAAGACGTTCTCATAAGATAAATCTTGGTACAGTTTTACAAAAATTGGACCTGCCTAGTATAAGCATCACAGTTTAAGTAAATGCCTAACAATCTGGCATACTTTCAGTTTAGATGCCTTAAATAACATACAAAATTAGAAAGAACAAGTATGATATTAAAGTGTGACTTTGTGCATTCCAAATTTTCTGCTGCAGCAACAAAAAATGAAGAAGCTGTTGCTAACATAACCTCTAAATAACTTACAGTAATTGATTATTTATAAATTAGTTTTAAGACTATGAAACAAGTATTGAATTTATAAAAGACAGCTCATTTATTTATTTTTGGATCATATTATAATACTGTGAATCAATTTCAATATCTGTATGTGTTGTGTTGTCTTAAAATGAGTTTTATTTGTATACAAAGTGAAGCCAGAGCCACAAAGTGATGGAAGATGCTGTGAAACACAGCGCTAGACGAACAATGCCTTCAAATGTACAAAGGATTTAAGTAACAAGAATATTGCATTCAGCAGCTAGTTGCTATTTTCTGTGATTTAGATTAAAACTAAACAAAAATTAAGTTTAAAGATAGAAAACTTCATTTTCAAAGACAAATAAGCTGTTCCTAAACAAATGTGTATTAGTTTTGATCAGAAATAAAAAACACTATTTTGTTTACTCTGTCTCAGTTCATTTTCTCAACCTTGTTTCCTTCAATTTTCCTCTATAAAATACAAATTACAAGCTGGTTCAAATATTAACAGGACTGATTGTTGTACGAGAGGTGCATCCAGAAAGTAAGTCCCGATGACCGATAAAGAGAACAAAAACATCACTAAGTAAGAAATATTTATTGGAATAATTACATAGACTCACTGGCTACTTTTAAATATGGTCACCACCATTGTTGAGGCATTTATCGCAACGGTGCATCACTAATTCTATGCCCAAGTCATAGGATTCTGCCGCCAATGTCCGCAGCCACGAAGTCACTTCATTCTGCACCTCAGCATCACTGTGAAAACGTTTTCCTGCCAGAACACGCTTCATGAGACGGAAGAGATGAGTCACTTGGAGCAAGGTTGGGGCTGTAGGGTGGATGTTCGACGCCCTCCCATCCAAACTTATTCAACACATTTCGTGTGGCGTTGGCTGTATGGGGTCTTGCATTGTCATACCCAAGCGTAATGCCTCTTGTCAATATTTCACATCTGTTGTTCTAGATCGCCTGCCTGAATTTATGCAACATCTGGCAATATCAATCAGCATTTATGGTCTCCCCTCGCGATAAAAAGCTGCACAAGAGGACACCACATCGATCCCAGAAGATTGTCGAGAAATGGTCACCTTCTGCTGCGTATCGCTGTAGGAATGTCAATGCTCCGGCCAGACATTTGGTTTTGTGTTCACTTTCCAACAATTCTGGTGTCACCAGTGACAGTCAGCCATTACGGTCTTTGTCGTGAATATTGGTTCTTCCTTCCGTGAATTGCCTGCACCATTGTCTTATCTTACTGTCAAGCATGTCTTGTCCATACACGTGACACAATTGGCGATGGATCTCTGCTGGAGATTGCTTTTGAGCATGCAAAAATCGGATGACTGCACAAACCTTGTATTTGGCGGGAGACAATATTGGAGCAGCCATTTTCTCCTAGCACAGAGCCGTAACTACTGCCGTCACAAAACTGAAACTTTACTGCAATGTTACCATATACTTCCCCTCTTCTCCTGCGCACACGCACTCCTATCCGACTGGTGGTGCCATCTCTAGACGCGATTGGAACTTACTTTCTGGATGCACCTCGTACAAGTGTAAAACTGCACCAGCATGTTACTGACCTTGGAAGGGGGAAGTTTCTTCTTGTTCAAGAGGTACACTTTTGTTTTTCCCAGCAAGCAGAAAATCTTACAAAGATGCCATTGGTGATGAGACTACCTATCATATTACTTCAAAATGTGGCAATGGTGTTTCTTCTTTTCCCTTTGCTTTTGTGATTCTTATTGTCATGTTTTCCCCTTCTAGCATTTGCATGATAATATTTTCCACATTATTTTTTTTGGTGATCCTTCTGACATATTTTTGTGTTATAAGTACTTAGAATTGTAAGTCGTCATTGGGATATGTGGTCTCGAATGTGACATTTGTTTTGTGCTCTAACAGGAAAATGCAAGTCAGTTGGGGAATTTAAAGTATAGAGCTAATAGAAACAACTTTAACAGGGATGTAGGCCCTCAAATCAGCAAAGTATGTATACCAGTCATTCAGCATGTCTCTTCACCACAGTGCAAAGAAGCATCAGCAGTCACCTGATTGGTTCCACACCTCCCTGACTGTCTCCATTGGCTGGAGATCATGAGTTCAACCAACGGGAAGAAAGTATGCAGAACTTATCTGCCGCTGGCTGGGTATAAATATTGTGACATCAGTAGTGTACTTCAGTTCCCCTGAGGATGACAGCAGACTTAGTCAGTGAAAGCTTGGACAGTTACCCTAATTTGACCTGGCTGTTAGTCCTAGAAGCCATCATCAGTAATCAACACTGGGAAAGCTTCAAATCATTAAATGTTTTAGTTCTGGTTCTATGTTACTAAGTTTAGCGCTTATAGAATTTGTTGTTTTTAATTTGTTATTCATGGTGTACACAAAGGCAGAGTTTTAAAGGACCTAAAAACATGTATTACTGGTTCAACCTCAATAATGAATTATAGGGTGAAACTAAACTATTTACTCTATCAACCGATATGGGTAGACAAGATCATTAAGGCACGGAGTATGAGGTTTGTGTTATTGCCTTACCAGTGATGTGTATGCAAATGAGGTTATCATGTGTCATCTTGGCTGCCTTCGACTATTTACAATGTCTCAGTATTTGTATTAATACTGACACTTCATTTTGGTGTGGTTTTTTGAGGAAATGAAATCGTGGCTTGAAGACATGCTTTTTCAGGGCATTGCACAGAACAAGGCAAAGTATTCAACTCCATTTTAAACTTGTTGAGATATTTACTTGCACCTTCATAAAATAATACAATTATTGAGTTGTTACTTGATCTCAATACTTTTCTTTTATACTGCTTTGTAACGTTTGGCACATCTGAAATGATATTGTATGATTTAGCAGAATATCGCTAAGCATGGCATCTAACTTTCTTGATCTCGTCGATTCAAGAGTATTATATTATTTAATATAATATGTACTCCAATTTCTTAAAGTATTGTTAGGAAATAGCATCCTTCTTGTACAAACCAATTCGAGAACATTAACTATATTATTTCCAATTTCTTGGAATGATGCCGTCAAATGCTGTATATCTTCCTTGGACCCATTGATTGAAGCTTATTGAAAATATATATCACAATATGCACTCCAATTTCTCGAAGTATCCTCGAGAAATAGTGTCCTTGTATGAATGCTTCAATCCAAAAATATTAAACTATATTATTTCCAATTTACCAAAATGATGCCATGAAATGGTGTCTATTTTCCTTGGATCTGCCAACTGAAGCTTATCAAAAATTCATATGTTTCTATGACAATAGTGTTCGGATATTATCTCTTAACAATAGTTTCTTATGCCATCTGATGACGTCATATTTTACATATATTTTATTGTATAATAATCTCGGACATGCCAAGAAAATCCTGTGTATTTACATTTTTAACACTTCTAATGTAATATTACACAAAAATAGTCATTGATTATACAGTAAACTCTCGGTTTAGTGGACCTAAAAGGGCCAGGAGTTGTCCAGAAAATTGAAAGTCCATTAAATCGCAAAATGAATGAAAATGAAGCAAAAACAATTGAAACTGTTTTATTGGTACATACCATTTACTTTACATGATTTACTTGGGTTAGAAGTCATTCCCTGTGAAGCTGTGGGTTTGAAAAAAGTGTCAATACCCATTTGCTTCCCACTTGAATATTGCTTCTTTATGATTAAGGTGCTAAACTGTCTGAAATGTTCATAATAGGTTAGCACTTGTGGGTCTGAACATCTCTCCACGTAAGAAATCACATTATCCATGTGGTCTCTTATTACGGATAATTTGGGTGCACACTTCAAAGATTCATCATCACTGTCGTCTTCATCTTCATCCTCTTGTAGAACTTGCAGCGATCTCTTCATGACTCAGAATCTGGTAACCTGGGAATGCCCAGAGAATGCCCAATTCAGACTGAAGCTAAGAGTCATGTGAGCTTTTGAGCCAGTGACGTGTACATGAACTTTCACTAATGTAGCCGAAGATGCGTGAACTAGCCTTCTTGATCAGACAAACAGCGGAATGCCACAATTTAATCATCGCAGATCTTCTAAATTTCATTTAAATTTATTTTATAACCAACACCAAATTTAGTCTGTTAAATCCGAAGTCCGTTGAACAGAGGTCTGTTAAACCAAAAGTTTACTGCACAAACATAATCAAGATTTAGAAGTTGACAATAATCATCATCTCAATAAATTGATAATTTTCCAGATAACAAAAGAAGAATGCTGAATAAACGAAGTCAAGTTCATGTTTTGTTTAAATATTTCTGGGGATACATATATTAACTGTCTCAACTTTGTTTACCCTTGTGTTGTTGAACTCTTATTGCTCCTTTATGCAGTATAACTTTGTTGTCCTTTCACTGTGGTCAATATGCTTCTGCCATTAAGAATATCTCAGCTTATGCTCTTGGCTCGCTCTTGAATTTCTAACAGACAAGACAAATGTCAGCTTCCACATCATGTGCTTTCTGCCCTTATGTTGGTTTGGAATGACATGTCTAAAGGTTGCTTGTTTCTCCTCGTAGACTTACAATTTCTTATAACTAAAACATTTCCATACAAATTATTTAGTATGTATGCTACAAAACTTGGCTGGTAATTGCACAGCCCACAGTCACATACGCACGGACATCAAATCAAATCTCAAATCACATTAACAATTATCAGAATAGACACAAAGCATGCCTTATCACCACAGATGTTGCAAATGCCGTCCATCTGCATCAATACATCTGCAGCATCTTTTGAGGAAAATAAAAACAGTACAAGTACTCACACAAGTCTCAACTTCTTTTTTGTTGCAGTTTACCATCACCAAATGTTTTACATTTTCCAGTGTTAGTCACCTCACAGAATTTGTGCATACACAAAAGCTTTTTTACTTTCTCTACTGGTAAGTAGGGGAAGTATTGTATTCCACCCAAAAATTTGATGTCAAGATTTCACCGGAAATACATGTTTTGAGGCCCCCTGAATCCAAAAAAAGCATTTTTAGAAAAAGGTCCGTGTGTGTGTCTGTGTGTCAGTCTGTGGACAGCATAACTCAAAAACGAAAAGTCAGTTACAAACCAAAGTTGGTATTTAAGTTTAATGCCTTTCAAAGATGCGACATGAAGATTTTGAAGAAAATAGCCCCACCCTAAACTACCCTTTACATGGAAACTTTTTCAAAAATTTTGATTTTCTTGAAAATGGCTCTTACGATTTTGATTAAAATGTCATATGTTTGAGATATTTTGATGACAAATGAAATGTATATTTTGAATTTTCTGGCTATAGCCCATGTAGTCGTATTTACTCTGGACGACTTTTGCATAACTAGTAAACCATTAGAGACTATATGCTATACAAAAAATGTAGATCTTGCTAAAATACACAATTTATATCTGAGTAAATTTTCTTGTAGAGTGAACCATTTTGGAGATATTCGTTGTTATGTGTATGAGTTTCAGAAAACTTAAAACTGTCATGAAATGGAACATCGTTCATTTTTTTATATGTTAAGTGTGCAAAGAGAACGGAATCTCAAAACTTTAAACGATTTGACTATCGCACAGTCTACTGTATTCTAATATTCTCCTTGCACCTACAAGGAAATAAGCAATAAGATAATTTTTACAAATGTTTATTTTAACTAACACGAAGAAGATATAGAAATAAGAGTTTGTAAGAATGGTTAGTACAAAAGTAGAGAAAGTCATGTGAGTGCAACACATCAGATTTTTTCACTAGCCTGTTGGGAACATTTTCCTGTTAAGTTTCTTCGATCTCACACATTTGTTCGTATTCTGAGTTTTTGAAACAATACTATATGCTTTTTCCTTCACTACATTGCCAATGATTCCAGGTACTGAATTCAATTTAGAATTTGTGGTTTTGAATGCACTTGATGACTGGGACAACTTAGTGTAGTTGGTTTCCAAACAAGTAATGGCAGATGGAAGATGAGAGAAATGTGCAGATATGTAGACAAGGTTACTTTCCACTTCTGGGTTCTTTAATATATCTTGGGCAATTTTAACTGATTCAGAATTTTTGGGATCAAATGTATTCATTACATTCCTGATTTTCCAAACATTCACTGTAATAGAGAACTGCACACAACCATGTTCCCCAACGCGTTATAATAGGTTCTGGTGAAAGTGGGACATTCGGGGCGGTTGCTTTGAAAGCTTGTTTTCTATAGAGTGCTTTAACAAATACTTTCTTTACAGAAGATACCAGCTTAACTACAAGTTGGAAATTTGCACAAATTGTTTCTGTAACCCAATGTAAATCATGTACAATGTATATTTGAAAATATAACTTTCAGAGCAGTGCCAGCTTTTATCACGTAACTTGCAGTATCAGTTACAAAGAGCAATACATGCTTGTATTGAATACCATCAGGTCATAGAAAATTCAACAAATCAATAAAAAATTTGGATATGGAAGAGCTATTTGTAGCACCAAGTTGTTCTATCGCAAGGAGAAATAGGGTGGTTGGTTTCTTTTTACGAATATGGAGAGACCCAACAATAAAATTTGCAATAAACTGATCTTCACTGTCCTGTGTTTCGTCGACTGATACACACAAAATTACCTCCAATCTGTTCTCTAATATTTTTAATTGCGAGATTGTAGCACCTCTTTACATAATTTTTTGGAAGAGTAGATTGGTCTGGCACTTTACACTTAGTATGCTGGTGAATGAAATGTCTGAGTGTGGGGTTGCCGAGTTTCCACAATGGAATGTCTGCCACTAAAAATGCTTCACACAAATTAAAGAAGAACTACAAAAAATTACTGTCTGAAAATTCAGTTAACAGTTTTTGAACAGGGACAGTTTCAGTGGATTTAAGTTTGGTATTATCTTTGTGTTTATTAGTATTCAAATGTTGAAGTACTAGAAAATGCTTTTTACAACTGTTTTCTCACATGAACCACAATACAAAATTGTACCATCTGTAATATCAAATCTGTTTGAAAGTTGCGTTGATATCCCGTAACCTACCTTTGTCCCTCACTTTTACTTTTGGCATGATTCTATAAAAACAAAAACTTTATACAAGCTACCTCCACTGACCTCAGGTCTCAACTCATAAATGATGAAATGAGGAATTATTGTGATTTGTAAACCTGCTGTCAAATTTCGGAAGTAAATTTCTAAAACAAACTATAAAATAACACTTGAATATTTTAAATTTCATTCCTTTAATACAGGAGAAGACAACTTCCGGCCGTATGACATATTTAAACGAAGAGCCAGCTTGTACGTTCGTGAGACGTCAGGCGAGAGCGGTGTATTGCTGTGCTGCCTAGATCAGCGGCGCTACTTGCACGAAACTGAATGAATATGAAAAATCTTTAGGGAGAACCCTCTTCAGCCTAGTCTAAGAGTTTTTATTTGTTGTGTGAGGGATCTTAATGGCGTTAGTGCGAATTTTGTTTTTATTCTGTGTTTTTGTTGACGTTGTGTAATGTTGTGTGTAGTGGTTTTGTGTTTGTGTTCAGTTCCCTGTGTTTCACACTAGTTTGAGTCCAAGCTTCAAGATGTAAAAACATTGTTAACTTCGTTTCAGATCCTTGCGACCCTATATTCATTGGATGTTAATGTTTCTAGCAGGTAGCAAACTGAATTGATAAATTTACAGTGTGACGATTTGCTGAAGGACAAATATAAACACAAGGAAGACTTGGCTGATTTTTATAAGTATGTTCCTCAAACCAGATTTCTGAGGTTGTATGCCCTTGTTCCACGGATATTATGCATGTTTGGTTCTACGTATGTGTGCAAACAATTCTTTTCTGTTATGAACCTTTCTAAGTCAAAACTGTATAGCTCTCCTCTAGCTCAGGCAAAATAGTTATAATATTCCTGTTCTATTTGCATTATAACATGACTGTTCACATAAACTAGAATTGATAAAGCCGAAATGTAATTATTTATAATCTGTGACTATTCCGTAATTGAAACAGTCAGCATTAAAATTACGATGTCCCACACGCTATTTACTCTTCGCCACTGTGACGTCACACATTCAACTGGCTTTCGATGCGAGCTGAGTGAGCTGACGTCACAGCAGCGATACCTGTCTTCCCCTGCAATACAATTTATTGTAAACCAAGTGAAATTAAACAATTAAGATAAAACTAAATTAATATATTATGTTTACAAACAAACATTGAACATAATTCCAAGAACCCCTTAACCTTCATTTGTACTGCTAGAATGAAGGCAGGGATTTCCTGATATGACGTAGCTAAATGCGATGCAGGCTTGAGTTGCAAGTTTCTGTCAGTGTGGCCAAGTTTCAAGACCAATTCGTATTTGTATGTGCAGCAAATTCACAAGAAATAAATAAATACAAATTTTAAACTTTCTATGTAAAACAACAAATATGCAGCTTAATTTGAAAAATAGAGAAATATTATACACATTAACAAAATGTGTGAAATATGCCATTATATACACTTAAAATCTTATTTAAATTGTTAGAAATTTAGTAATTCACTCACAAGCCAATTCAGCATACTTTCTGGCAACAGAGAAAAAATATGCATTTTCATATAATTCCTGTCCCTGGTGATAACAGCTTCTTAAACAAATGGTTGTTTACAGATGAGGTAACCTTTCATGTCAGTGGAGGGGAAACATGCACAACTGCATTGTTTGGGCAAGACAGAATCTACATATCTTGTACGAGCTGGAAACATCTAGTCCAAAAGTTAATGTATGGTGTGGAGTGAGCCAAAATAAATTGTATGGACCATTCTTCTTTGCAGAAAAGACAATACGCCACATGGATATGTTGCAGTTGTTTCTGTTGCCACAACTAGAGGATATTTTATTTCAGCAAGTTGGTGCACCCCCTCACTGGGCATTGGATGTTTGTAATTTTCTAAATGCCACTTTCAATGGTATGTGTTATGGTTGTGATCCCCAAACTCCCCAAATCTAACCCTTCCTGATTTGTGTGGGTTTTGTTAAAGACATTGTCTATACACAGAATCTCGGGAACATTGATAATCTGAGAGTAAAAGTTACTCAGGCTTTTCAGCAAATCATCCGTCTTACATTACAATGGACATGGGCTGAATTGCATCACCATTATGAGTTATGCAGAGTGGGTAATGGTAGTCATGTTGTGGGCTGAGAAATCTCCCATTTTTCAGTGTTGTATACACAAAGTTTCAACAAATGAAATCCAGTAGTAAACCTTTCATTGTATTTTTATTTTCTCCATACCTAAACAGATCATCCAATATTATTAGATAGACATCTAAAATGGGAAAAACAAATTCAATAGCTAGCAATAAAATGGAGTAAAATTATATTCTTTATTAAACTTATGAGAGAATCAGTGAATACTAATGTCTTGAGAACAATATACTTTACATAATTTCACTTTGTAATGAACTAAGACATATTGAGTTGAAGAAATGCAAAAGACGCAGCTAAAGTATTTGAATTGCAGAAAAGAGCGACATGGTCTAATTGTAATCTAACCTAATTCAGAAACACAAGAAGTAAAGCAGTCCCATATGTCTCAAATCACAGTACAGTCGTATTCCACCATAGTTTTGAACACAGTGCAATATCATACAACAAACTGCCAGATAACATAAAAAGTATTAAGTCTGAGGAAATGTACAAACTGGCCCCAAAAAGCATTTTTAGTGGAAGACTGTTATTATTCAATGGAAGAATTTACCTTCTAAATAATGTGACAAAATGATAATGTCCAGCCCGGAAGACTCTTAGAATGTCCAGTTTCTTTTTCTGTCACTATATTTTTCCTTCTAATTGAACCACAAAACACAGTTCCCTATTCCATAATTGTCAACAAAGTCTACAGTTCATCGTCAGCTTGCAACTCAAGGCTGTTCAATCAGATCATACTTCACCATCTTTCTCTGTCTCACAAACTGCTTCCAACAGTTACACAACAAACAACTCCAATGCAACGACTCAATCTCTACAACTGCTAACAACTGTCTCGATCAACACTTAATGACTGAAGAACTAAAACTGGCCGCTCTTACAGTACTGATTCACTTATATAGGCAAGAATTTCGTAGCACAGATTTTTTTTGAAATTCGTCTTTTCTCCAGCTTCTGATGAACAGGTCGGCAGTCTGGAAAACCTTTATTCAGCTGCACTCATTGTTGTTCTTGTTCTGGTTGCTCCATTGTCATCGGGTCATGTACATAAAAGCAGTGATGTGCAGTAGCTTACACTATCTACTTTGAAGTGTGCGGCTGCCTTGTGGTGTGAGGTACTCTGATCTTGACATCTATCTGATGATTGCTGCCAGCACAGGCTTCGCAATTCATATCATTATCATTATTTTTATTGTTATTATTGTTATTATCATCATCAGCAGTAGCATCATCATTATTGTTGTTGTATTTTCTTTTCTTTTAACTTTAATAGTGTTATTGTCTGGGATTCAAGAACTTTATACTTTCAAATATTTATTTGTAATTTTCATATTTGTAAGCTTGACGAAGCCAAAGTCTTGTATAAGATTAAAATAGTGAATAAAATGATATGCAGCAATATGAATGTTCATTGATAACGAACCGATACTGTCATCATATAAAGAATATAGCAAGTACCATACTGTTTGCCGATGACACTAGTGTGCTGGTCACTAGTAAAAACTTAGGTGAATGTGTAATTAAATTAAATTATGTTTTTAACTGTATGTCTTACTGGTTTGAGGTTAACAATTGTCTGTAAACCTAGATAAAACAAAGGTTAAATTTATAAGACATCAAACACCACACACTTGGGATAAATGGCATGTTGTTAGAGCAAATAGCATGAAATTTCTGGGTCCTCAAGTAGACAAGTATTTAGACTGGAAAGCTCACATTAAGTGTGTTACTAGAACTCGGCTCTGCCTGTTATACTATCCGAGCACTGGCAAATGTGAGTTCCATACCCACACACACAGATTGGTTTACTATGCTTTTTTTAACTCTATAATGGAACATGGAATTTTATTTTGGGGCAATTCAGTAGAGAGCAAACGAATATTCCTCATACAAAAGAAGGTTATAAGAATTATTTCCAATACCAATAGCAGACATTCATGTAAAGGTCTTTTTAGAAGATTGAAAATATTAACCTTAGGTACCTTGCATGTAAATACTTGATCCTAAAATTCTTCATATGCAATAAATCCACATTTATAACAAACAATGAAATTCACAAGATAAACACTAGACAAGAGAGTATCGACCAAGTGTAAAACTTTCTTGCTTCCAGAAAGGTGTATATTATGAAAGCAGCAAAATATTTCTAACTCTTCCTAACGAAAAGTTGACAATTTCAATGCTTTTAAAATTGCTGCTAAAGAGTACCTATGTTCAAAATCATTTTATTCTGTGCAAGATTATCTGAATGACAAATTATCCTGTTAATGCTTATGTTGCTTTGTAAGTGATCTCTAGCTTCTTTAGTGACAAATCATTGTTAATTACATTTGATGCCTATGTGAAAGCTACCTAAACATATATATAACAAAAGATGACATACATTGTCAATTATAACTAAACAGTAGGACGTGGCAGAAAAGCCTAGCAAAAGTTTAAAACAAAACTCTATTCATAGCTGTAAATATACATAACGTAAGTGTTCTTCTTTTGTGTTGCTTTTTGTGCCTGTAAACTTGTCTTTTATACGCTATTCTGTGCATTACTGACATGTTCAATGTTCACCGGCCTCCATGGCTACTTGTGAACTTGCTGAACGCAATCCAATCTAATCTAATCACAGCCATCATTTATAAATATTTTAAAATATTCAGTTTTAAGAATAAGAGTAAATAGTGTCTTACTTGGCTCTAATCCACCATTAACACATTTAACAACGATTAGAAAATAAAACATGGCTGTTTTATATTATTTGATGTATCTAAAATGTATCCAACATATTTCCATAGGGTATTACAACACAATACGTGATCGATTTTCTTATAGAAAGGTGTAAGGACATTTCAGACGGAGGGTCCGGATCCCCAGGACCTCCTCTCCCTTAAACAAATCCTCGATTGGAAACGACATCAAAACAATGTCGCACATTGGGAGATGTCATTAGTGTTTAAAATAATGGTGCTTGCTGGGAGAATCATGGATTTATTTCATGTACAGAAAATGTGCAGGGTAGACGCTTTACTAGCTTTCTAACTGACCAGAACTACCTTAAAACTTTAAATAATCTTTTTTCTGCATTTATATAGGAAGTTATAGATATATGGAAGCGTTACTGAAGTATGTAACTTATTTTGCGGCATCAGCCATTTTCAAGATATCCCTTATTAATGGTTTCAATTGTGCAATACTCAAGTCACAGAGCGGTAATTGCTGATATGAAACTAGAGAATACAAATAACAGTCAAGGTCTTACGAATCTGTATTGGAACTTCAAAAAAGCAGATTGGAACAAATATAAACCTGAATTAGAACATAAATTTAAAGAACAAACAAACTCACAGCTACATGACCAACCAGATCATATGAACAAAAATTTCTGTAAAGTCATCCTAGAAACCACAAAAAAGCATATTCCTCGTGGAAGAATTAAAAATTTCAAACCCTTTTGGAACCCCCAGTTAGAAGAACTGAAAAAGCAAAGGGATATAGCTAGAAATACAGCTGAACAAACAAAAAACATATCAGATACACAAATATGGCGGAAGAAATGCGCCTCACTAAAAAAAGAAATTAATACTACTAAAAAGAATCACTTTAATAATTTCTTAGAAAAAATGGATTATAGGACAGATGGTAACAAAGCTCCTAAGTTCATAAAAAATGTCAAGGACAGGAAAGAAAACAACAGCACATCTATCATACACAACAATAAAATATTAGTAAATGATGCAGTCATAGCCAAAACATTCAATAAATATTATGCTAATTCACATAAAGTAACAAGAAATAATAAAAAGGAATGTAAAGAATTTAAGAAAGATTTGAAACAAGAAAGAGAATGTGATCCTAACACTCAGTGCAATATCTTTTTTCAAAATTTTAACATGCAAGAACTGAACATCGCAATAAATAATCTAAAAAACAAAAAGTCTCCTGGACCAGATCACATACATCCAGAGTTCATAAAAATCCTTGGAAAAACAGCAAAACAACAGCTACTGAAACTCTACAATCTATCCTGGAAAACCACTGTACCTGCTGAATGGCGAAAAGCAATAATTGTCCCACTCTTGAAGAAAGCATCAGCAATAAAAAAATTATAGACCAATAGCTCTTACTAGCATAATAGCAAAAGTGATGGAAAGAATGAATGGTGTCAAATAGGTTAAATTGGTTCCTAGAATCACAAAATTTAATATCCCAATGTCAAGCTGGATTCAGAGAGTTCCACTCTACAAATGAACAAATCTTACTTCTCAGTCAAGAAATCAAAGACTCCTTCAATAGAAAAGAAGATAATTTATCAGTTTTTATTGATTTCCGAAGTGCATATGATTCTATATGCAGAACAAAACTACTAAAGAAAGTAAAAAAAATAGGGATACAAGGTCCAATGTTTTCATGGCTATGTCATTTCCTAACACAACGCTTTATTGCAACCAGATATGGAAGAAATATATCTAAATATAAACAAATACACCGTGGCTTGCCACAAGGTGCAGTGCTCAGCACTACACTTTTTAATATATTTATTAACGATCTGCCACAACAAATACAAGAATCAGGCGTGAAGTGTGCACTATTTGCTGATGACTTGGTAATGTGGACTTCAAAACCAAAAAGCAAAAGTACAGAACTAGAAAAAACCATGCAACAATCCTTAACCAACTTACAGAGGTGGACCAAAGAAAATTTAATGACTTAATACAACAAAATCAAACTACCAAATCTTTTCACTAAGAAAAAAGTCACTAAAAATAAAACTAAATTTTGAGGGTCAACAATTACCAGAAACAAAGGAAGCAAAGTATTTAGGAGTTACATTTGATACTAAACTTACATGGACCAAACAAATAGAAAATGTAATACAAAGAGCAGAGAGGCGCCTTTCACTGTTAAAACGTCTAACAGGAATGAAGTGGGGATGTTCCAGAACAACGCTTAACACAACATATAATATATATATAAAACCATTGTTTACTTACTGCAGCGAAGTTCTTGTAACAGCAAACACAAAAAGATTCAAATCTTTCAAAACCAAAGTCTGAGATTAATTACAGGTGCTATCAAAACCACACCAATAGCAGCTATGGAAATACTAACCAACCAATGCCCCATTGAATATGAAATAGAAAAGGCGGCTCTTATTCAACACGAAAAGTTGATCAGACTCCCATTCAATACATGGCACAAGAGAAATTTTACACATACACTAAAGACTCAGGAGAGCTTTCTTTCCAAAATTCAAGACATCAAGAAGGATGTACACCTTCCTAATTCAAAGGAAAACTTCATATCTAAAGTCAATCCGACACAAACATTAGACATCACATATTATTTACACCTGACAGAAGAAGTTAAGAAAAGTGATACTCCAACTAGTGTTCTAAAATTATTGGCATTAGAGACAATCCATACTAGATTTCCAGAACACGAATGGCTCCATATTTATACTGATGGATCATTGATATCAAACCAAGATGGAGCAGGTGCTGGAGTCACATGTCACCTCTTTTCCTATTACAAATCTTTAAGTTATGGAACTACTAACTTTGATGGAGAAATTGAAGCAATTCGAATGGCCCTACAAAATCTTTTGTACAGAATTTCACATTTTCAGCAAGCAGTTATTCTCTCAGATTCCAGGGCAGCAATTATAGCAATTACTTCCAAGTTGTCACCAAAAAACCAAACAATTATGGAATGTTGGAAAATCCTTACCCATCTAACAGCACTTCAAAAACACCTAGTCTTCCAATGGATACCAGCTCACTGTGGACTGAGTGGTAACGAGAAAGCTGATTTTCGTGCAAAAAAGGGTAACAGCAGTGTACAGAAATCTATAGTTAATCTACCATTTTATGCAGCTAAAAGATTAGTCAACTCTGAATTCAAAAAAAATATTGCAAAATATTACTATGAAAAATCAAAAAATAAAAGATGGGACCTACCAAACATTCAAACAGCAGTTGCAACCTTCAGGTTGATTACAGGACATGATTGTCTGGCAAAACATTTAAACAGAATTGGGATATATTCTTCACCACTCTGTCCTCCATGTGATCTGCAAGAGGAAATGGATCAAGACCACCTTCAAATATGCCCGGCCACTTCTAGTGCCCCATCCATCAGTGAAAAATATTGGAGAGCAAGAGGATTAATGACTTCATTGTCAGAAATCCAGCATTAGCTAACAACAACAACATACTCAAGTCCTGTTGATACTCAGCTGTTTCTCGCGATTGCACGAAAGAAGAATGGAATTTTAAGGCCAGCATATAACATCCAGTTTTAACATTTGACTATCGCCATTCCCTTTGCATCTAAGATATTTGTATTATGGTACATGCGGGGAATGTGATATTGTTTACCATCCGTCAATAAGCCGGACAACTGCAGACCGCAGCTCGCGTTCGTAACATAGGGAACATACTGCTATTGATAGATCGCCGAAAGCAAGCTACCTTAATGTGTAAAAATCTTTGGTTTAGCGTTAAAACGAATAGAAGACGAGCGGAGGCTTTGGGCTGTAGCGAGCCGCAGCGAAATCAAAGGGCCACGTGTTTTCTAGTCAACTCGAGTTTAGGTCAGGTATAGCCTATATGGACTGATGTTGTAGGTAGTGTAGTAAATACATACATGGAGCAACTGTTTGGTAAGAATGGCGATAAGCATACAAACCCTAGGAAAATTAGTTAAGTGCACCCTAAATTAAGAAACTGGATAGTCTTACCTTTTATGCACATGTGGAATATACAGCTGCCCAATAGCCTTGAAAGCATGAAGTCGGTGCCACTGTGTTCGCTGGTATCTGGATCCGCTACACTGTGGTTGACTGAAGTGGAGGAATCGCTCTTCTCGAGACAGTCGTAAGCTTCACAGCAATCACTGACAATTTCAGTCTGATGTTCCCTGATCGCGACTGAGAGACAAGGACTATCATCACGTTTTTCAACAGGCATAATCAAACTCTTTCCCTCAACTCCAAAAATCCACTGACCATGAACTACTCGTCTACATTGTATTTCATTTTCCCTACCGTTGCTTCGTATTATAAATCTGTCGTAACCATGGGAATTGCGAATGGGGGAAGGTGGGGCCGTGTCCCCCCCCCCCCCAACAGCATAATGAATTATTATTGTTTGATTGCAAACTAGCAAAAAATATCTCGCCCCTCCGCCTGAAAAAAAAAGTCTGCCGACGCCGTGACCGCGACTACGTTTGCACCCAGTGTTCTGTTGCGGAAAACCCAATCTAAACAGAGCCCCATTTAACCACCATGTGAGCAGAGGGTCTCTGGTGAACCAGTGACTGTTTCCACTGTCAGGGAACACGAGAGAAAGAGTTGTCATTCACTCACGCTTGAAAGATTCTATTCTAACAAACTCCTTTGTTTTTCCAGTACCGGAATGCTTCACAGTTCTAGTTTTCAACAAGAGTAGCTCCTCAGTTCTGACAAATGCGAGTATTTGTTGCGATCTGGTACGGCTTGGATAAACACAAGCAACGCAAGCCTTGAACACCAACCTTTCGGCGTGCTCGCTCTCGATCATCTCGATACACTCACAGAACACACACTCCCCAGGAATCATGGAGTCACACACGTGCTCTTTCCTTGACGTTATGACGTATACACCTGTGTTGCCTCCAGCCAATAGGAAGCACGGTGAAGTACAGCGAAATAACACCGTCATTTAACTACGTGAAAATAATATGCAGAAATAATAAAGTAAATGATAATCTTAATGCAGTTTGAGTAAAAAATATTTATATTTAAAACGTACACTCTCGTTTAGCAGGTCTGAGACTAACTATGATGGTTAATATTCATTGCAAACATTTCCGAAAACGGACATAATAACCTACAAAACTAAGGATTCCCGGATCGAATCTCGGTAAACAACTAAACGTGATTTGTGAAATTAAATTTAAGTGTAGTGATCATGGTTAGGGTAGCATGTATATAAGATAATAAGGAAATACAGGATGAAATTCTTGCGCAATATTTCGCATAAGAAGGGACTGAAAATGAAACGCCAGGTTCCAATAATACTGTCACATCGGAGCGTTGCCACTCGGCTACCTGGTCTTAGGTGTGGCTAACGGTTACCCTTCCGCAGAACATAAACCAATGTATGCCACTTCCCAATCTGGACCATTTCCTTTCCTACAACGTTCGCTTTGTGTTCAGGCGATATGTAAGGACACTATTGGGTATATTTGAGTACAGGGGACAATGCAGCAGTGGCGGCTCGTGACTTGCCAATTTGGGAGGGCGGCATAATATGTTTTTCAGAATCAACATGCTTTACATGAGTTAATTCCTAATTTCACCAGAAAATATGTGAAAAGAAAACAAACCATATAAAGAAAGATTGTTGTATTTGACCTTCAACCTGTTCATTAAATACGCCCTATTTTAATTCCTAAACATTAGGTATGCAGGATCACCAGCATTCATTACCAAATAGGAATAATAGAAAAACGCATTTTTACTTTCTCTACCGTGTACAGTAAGTAGAGGAAGTATTGTATTCCATCCAAAAATTCGCTGTCGAGATTTCACCGAAAATATGTTTTGAGGCCCCCCTGAATAAAAAAAAGGTATTTTTAGAAAAAGGTCTGTGTGTGTCTGTCAGTCTGTTGACAGCATAACTCAAAAACGAAAAGTCGGTCAAAAACCAAAATTGGTATTTAAATTTCACATCTTTTAAAGACGCAACACAAAGATTATGAAGAAAATTCCTCAGCCTAAACTACCCTTTACATGGAACATTTTCGAAAATTTTGATTTTCTCGAAAATGGGTCTAACAATTTTGATTGTTTAAAATATTTTTATGACAAATGAAATGTATATTTTGAATTTTTTGGCTATAGCCTATGCAGTCCTGTTTACTCTGGATGACTTTTGAATAACTGGTAAACTATAAGAGTTAGATCAAATCTTAGTACACAAAAAATTTAGATCTTGCTAAAACACACAATGTCCAAATACATTTTTTGTAGAGTGAACAATTTCACAGATATTCCTTGTTATTTGTGTGAGTTTTGGAGAACTTATACTTCTGTCAAATAGAACATCGTTGTTAATTTTTTTTAATATGTAAGCCATGCAAAGAGAACAGAATTTGAAAGCTTTAAAAGATTTGACTATCACCCAAAGTCTACTGTATTCCCATGTTCCCCTTGTACCTACAAGGAAATAAGCAATAAGAATTTCTGCAAATGTTTATCTCAACTAACATGGAGAAGATATAGGAATAAGAGTTTGTAACAATGGTTAGTACAAGAGTAGGGAAAGTCATGTGGGTGCAGATTTTTTTGAACAAGAACCAAACCTTTATTGAGGGTCGGTGGGGTCGGTCCTTATTTGGGCCCTTGACTTTGGGGGCTCCCGAAGGATGTAACATCCTGACTCTTTGGACATTATGCAACTGGAAAACAAAACTGGCTTCTTTAAAAGTACATATAGCATTTTTCAAAACATGATGGCCCCACTCAGTGCTTTGTCAAAGGAGGCATAACTTAAAGATTTAAGTTTGCAGTTTAGAAGTATCTAGGAAACAGAGAAGTGGCCCTGTTTATGAGAATTGTCTTTTGTTTGCTAACAGTCGTTACTCAGTGGCTGGGGAACATTCCTCCTTCGACGCCATCACGTTATGATAAATACTTTAGGTTGGAATGTAATGTGAAAGAAAACAAGCTAAGCATTGTGAAACCATTTTATTAGTGTGTCAAAGGGTGATGATAAGAAATTTGAAGATTCAACTCTGAGATATAACATTTTGTATGTACAACTGAAACACTTTAAATTATTAAATATTCTATCAATTTATAATATAATAATGTATAATATAAATATTTACATTCATACACATACACACTCTTGCTCATATACTTGCATGCAAATACCCAGTCATAAAACAAACACAAACAACTTTTTTTGGCAATGAAGTATTAAATACAGAACTTACTTGCACTCAAAACTTGAGGTATTTAGAAAATAACAAACAGCAACTCTTATCAACACAAATATTTGGAATGTAGGTAAATACTGATCCCTGGCAAATGTATGCCAGTATCGTTATCTAAACCAAATTCAAGACAGTTTCAGCAAAACAATATGCTTTTTAAATCATAAAGCTTCAATATTAAGTACATAAAGGCAGTAAAGCAAAAGTGTTTTATTGTGACCAAAATGTCTGCAATAACATTCATAATGTTTAAGTAAACACAGTCATTTTCAATGATCGTGCATTTACGACAGAGCAAACAATGTTTAAAAATATGTTCACTAATCTTACATTCAAGAAATATCTCATAGAAAATATAGGGAACATTTACATTTGGAACCCTGAAAGAAATACTGAAATTCAAATGGAAAATGTTAACACTGGTGCTTCAAAGTCAACTCTAGGTGAAATCAAATGTATTGCCATCACATATCACTGAATCACTCACATGTCTGCTTCAGAACAATTGCTTGTGGTATTTGTAACACAACATGGTAACTCTCCCATGTGCAAATTTATGATGCAAACTCACTTATAATTAGGCTATGTAGAGTAATTGTTACAAGAGGGTAGTTTCTCTGCACATTGTTACATTCTGGAATGTTTCTGTAAGTTTCATGAATCTGTACAAAGTCAATAAAGTATATCTTACAATACTTCTCAGCCATTTTGTCATAATCATTTAAAGACAGTGGTATTTTTTCCTAAAACTTTCAAAGATGCATGTGTATTTCATGATGACACTAAGGAGAATCTGATCTTTTGTCTCTATGCTTGCAACACAGCTGACTTTGTAGGAAAAGTCCTTAAGTGATTCATTCACACAACTTTCTCTATAGGTTATGTTATCTAGAGTTATGTTCTTCTGTTCTTCTATCCATGTTACATTATTTGCAATATATTGCTTTCTGTACCACATATCCTTTCCCATTCTATAATTATAATCATAATCAGTCTATGATGCTGAATGCTGTAAGAATGTACCTACATTAAACACTTCTTTTAGTGTTCAAGAACGTGTCCTGGTACTGTCTAGAACTATCTGAGAGACTGAACGTAAAGAAGCAGAGGAAGATCATGAATGCTTAACTTACAGTTTTTGTTACACTTTTGAAAAGTTGCTGGGTGAAAACAAAAGATTACAACATGTAAAGCTCATTACATTTTTAATATAGCATTTTCAAAGCAGTTGTTCACCTCAAAGGAGAACCAAGGTCAGCTACCTCACACTAATACACTGCTAGGTAACATGCAACAATGGCAGGAAGAACAAAGGTCATTTCCATACAGTTTTAGAAGCTTTGTGTGCAGGGCTTCACAAAACGCTGATTTCCAGAAAAATTGCCAGCACCTAATTCTCAGCTATATAAGTGAGCTGGTGCAGAAGGAGAAGTCAGTAAAAGTTAGTTGTTAGAGTGAGCAGTGTTTGTTTGTCAAGGTTACCATAGAATAGAACAGCTGTAAGTTGCAAGGTCACAAGTTGTGTATTGTAATTCACTTTTAGAGGAAATAAAGTGACATTAAAAAGTAACGACCTGTCAATTGTCACAGTATGGTGATAAGGAATCTGTAGCAATGAAAATTATACACAGCAAGGCAAGAGACTTTTCCTTTCCTACAGTTGGGGGCATAGATGCTCAATTGTCTATGTACACATTGATGAGGTCAACATTGAAAAAGTAGTACTCGTTTTTTACCCCTGCTTCAACTTATTTCACCTTATACCATGTGACATGCAGGCAACTAGGATAGCCACATGTTTGGCTTGGCAACACTGGCATGACTGGTCCATTGCGTGTGTGCTGGGGCACCAAATTTTAAAACTAAATCCACTATTCCTGATAGTGTCGAGTTGCTTACAAAGGGGGTGTGGCCCATAAACTCTGTACTACTTTCTCAATGTTAACTGATCATGAGACCAAAGACGTTACTTGCCTTTACAAGAAAACCATGCTAACGATTTTTACATGAAAAAAATTCACCACTGTCTTTGAATCCTCAACATTTGCAGATATGTTAACCACTTTTCTACAGAGGACAACTTTAAGATCTCATCATGGTGCATTTGTATACAGGACTCTGTATATTACATTTACTCATGGTGTTAAGTATTGAAACTTTTCTCTTACGTGTAACTGCCACAGATCATTTCTCTGACTTGACAAAGATTCCGGAAATCCACTCCTAAACCCAGGTATATAAAAATCACTGTGACAAAATAGAGTTCCATTATAAAGCAAAACAGAGAACAAATAATCCCTGGGGCATTTCCTCTATGTAGAGGTTGCTCTTATTCATCTGGCCGCTGCATCGTCCAGCCACAGCCAAGGCTACGGAGTGCAGGTTGGGGGTGGCGGGGTCAGCATGCCGACTCCCCCAACCGCAAGATGACTACTTGACCTTTTAGGGACACTACCTTTCTATCAGGATAGCTCCTCCATTGGCAACTCAGAGACCTAACGAGGCTGAGTGCACTCTGTACTGGACCTCCCAGCAGGGAAAAAGTCCCATGCCAGTACTGGGGATTGAACCATCTTAGTTAAACAAGAGATCACAACCAGACACCATGTTGACTTTGGTACTACACAAGTAGTACCATCATGCAGAAATTTCTCCCACAGTAGAATATGACAAAGTATTGACATTTTCACAGAAATGAACATCAACAGAGACAGTGGAAAATAACTCCAGGCTCTGGTTACACAAAGTACAGCCATTGGCCAGTAGCCGAGCAAGAACTCCATTGCTCTTTGCTCGATTTGAACACAATCTCAGGAACCATATCCCTAGATCAAGCCACAGGAAAGATGCAAATACATACAAAAAGACTCCAAAATAGCAAGGAAGTAGCTCCAATAGATAGCAGTATCACAACCAACAACCATTGACAGACTAGAAGCCAATCAGGAACAAGGGGCATTGTCAATATGTGACATAAATGGAGCAGACCATACAAGGGTCCAGAACAATAAAAAGAAATTGGGGAAGAGAAGAGTATGTTGTAATAGCCAGAAAAAGTAGGAGAGTGAGGACAATGTTGTTAAGAGCGATAAGAGGAAGAGAAAAAGAATTTGTGAATTGAGTGGTGGAATGGAAACATACTATAATGGATAGAATGTAAGCAATTAAAGCTATGGAGGAAAAGAGAATCAAAACCATGGGAGAGCTTTTTAAGGAAAGCAAAAGAAAAATGGGCCAGGAAAATAAGGGATATAAGAAAAGAACAAAAGAATTGGAAAGGAAACAACATAAAAAGTTAAGGCTGTACCCATCAGAGCTAAAAGGCCTGGGCACCAGGCAAGCTGAGGTAGCACATATAACAACAAATACTCTAACATATACAAATGAAGTTATTCATGTGAAATGTTTGTTAAGAATAATAATGTGGGAAGATGACCAATTTGTAGTGCTATAAATTGCACTAACAGTAAGAAAAAGAGGCCAGTTTTATCCTTCTTCCAGTAACATGAGTTGTTCATAATATGTAAGTTGTAATGCAGATGTAGTTCACACAGTTTAGAATGCAAACAATTCTCAGTTACAATAAATATCACATCTACAGACTTGAGAATAATCATTGTTGCTATTATTTTTTCTGTCTTACTGTTTATGTTACAATTTATTATACTTCATGGTGTATCATGTTTAAGTAATACAAGGAAGATATTAATTTTACTGAAGAGCATAACAATGAAACATATTTTGTTGTCTGCTGAGATAGTCCTAATAGTTAGCCACCGGGAGCGCTAGTATCAGGCCAATGCATTTGTTCTGCATCTGGAACTTCATGACTGGGGCAAGTGCACAGCACAGTTGCTCCTCCTGATATGGCCCACTACAACATTCAGGGAAACCCTGTCTCACCAAGCAATGACTACACCCATATATTAGTTAGCTGCACTTGCAGACAGTATCTGTTTCCTCTGATGACAACGAGGATGGAACAAAGGGACCTACAGCTTTTACCATGGGCTCTGAACCATGCAAGTATTTGGTAATAGAGGCAAAGATAGCACCATTCCATCACCAAAAATCAATTTGTTTATATTCAGTACAAAAGTAAATATTTTGTTAATAACAAATCTGAAACCCAGGTGCCTCGTGTAATTCTTTATTTTGAATCAATAATCAATGCTGGCATGTACGATGAGTTATGCTGAAGCCAAAAATCTCTGTTTTCAAGAGCTCCAAATGAATACTCCTAATGCAGTATAAAAAATAAATAATAAAAATTGAAATCTTAAATCATTACTTGGTTTTTTGCAAAATGTAACACATTAAGAGTTTAGGCAACAATGTTCCTGTTTATTCCATTGTCAGTGACCATGTAGTAATATATTTTAACATGTGCCAATGTTGCAGCATTTACTATCTTTTGTTTCTCAATACTGTTTGCAACAGTATGGCTAACATAATTAAATTCACATGTTTTTTAACTGTCCTGTTTCAAACCATTGTTACGAATACTTATAACATGAATTAGATAAATATAGTGTCGTACAAATATCTTGTAACCATGAAAATAAATCTAAAGAAAATTATTAACGCTCTGACAGAAATAAGTCAGTTTGATAATCATGCAAAACATGTTTAACATGTATTATTATTATTTTGAAACAATTGCTTTGTTTTTTTTTTAAATTGACAGAAACTACTTTTAAATAAATTTTACACTGCATTTCATGTTTTCTTTTCCCGCTAATGCTGGATGCCTGCTGGAATTTTATTAAAGAATCACAATTTCCTTTGCTGGATATCGAATACGCACCATTGGTGGGGAATGCAGTGATCTCATTGCCCATGTTAAAGCACTTATTAGTGCAGCTTTGAGTTGCCCTGTTGTAGGTCTTTATCAACAGGGGTAACAGACACTGTCCACTGGGCACCTCCAGCGGGCTTGGTGGGATGAGCTTGTCCCCGAAAGCTCCCAACAAAACATGGAGTGTGCAGATGCACTTGGGACCTGAAGCTACCCAGTCCTACGGTTACAAAATCACCCACTTTAGCTAGGTACCACTTGCATTTTAATGTTTTCTTTTAACCTTAATCTTTTAAAAATCCAGAAAACAGGATAAATACTCCATTTCCGTACATATTTATTTTTAGCAAAGATTGTTTCCAATAGAAGGTGAAATTTTTTGGGCAAACTGACGCACTGGAGTTCATTTTCGGTTTTCAATCCACCAGTGACAGAAAAGGTATTTTACTTATTGAACGCTCAGCAGTCAGATGAGAGAAATAGGTTATCAGCAGAACATGTAAAGTATTTGCTGAATGTTTTGTGTAATTATTATGTCACTTGTTTTTAGTTCTATGATACATTAAATACAGAAACAAAGAGTGAGAAATATATTTTCCTAAAAAGTAAACATAAAGAATGCTTATAATTTTTGTTATAATAAAGGAAGTGGGGAAGGTCCCCCCTACCTTGGTTTTTTCATTTTGGAATTTGGTAATCCTACTTAGCCCTAATAATTTTCATCACCTTCACACAATGCCTGAAAGAAGTGCTTAGTCATTTGTCGTGTGTAATGAGCTATGTTAAATTGATACCTACTCACACCACCACAAAGTAGTAAAGAAGAGCTGCACATCATTTACCAGAGATGCAATCTACCTAACCACAAAGGAATTGGACTTCAACATAAACCTTAGCTGACTTGTGTACTGAACCTATCACCACAAACTATCAATATCTACTTCATTTCCTTATTATTAGCTCAGTGGAAACAGTTGAGAGTCGTTACCACTTCCCAAGAGGTGATAATTATGCATGCTTAAATCAGTAGTTATGCAGTGAATATTGAGTCATTTGTTTATAACTGTGGGCATTAAAACAAAACAGCAGTTTTAAGATTTAGTCATTGAATTGTTTTAATAATAAGCAGTTCTACTAGAGGCTGTGCATTTTTTCTGCAAATGTAACATTTTAGCTTGGTTTTGAGATTAGGTGTTGTTTCATATTTCTGCAGATGGTACAACATGCTGTAATGTGATTTGTTTTTAAACAGAAACCAATTAGAAATTATTATTGTTTATATGTATTGCCATTTATTATATCAACCTAAAATATCCATAATAAATAACTCATGTTTTGAGTTGAAAGAGATAATGCCTGCCCCCATAGTCGTGGGAGCTAGAGCATGTGTCTGTGGCACTCTGCCGCGCAAAGGGTTGCAGGTTCAAGTCCTGCCTTGGCCATGCGTGTGTGTGGGTCTGTGCATGCACATGGACTGCAAAGAAAAACAATCATCTTATGGGCAAATAGTCATTGAAAACCAAAGGCCAAATGTGTGAAAAAACCTGCTGAGCCATGGAGGGAGTATTCTCTCAGTAAATGCAATATTCAGGATTACTAAACCTTGTTCAAGGCACCAGTATCTAGTAAGAACATCAAGAAATATTGTTAATATACAACTTAGGTAACTTCTGGAACATTTAACTTTTTCTGGATAGCCAACTGTAACATTCTCCCCTAATTATACTTATTTTATAAAATTATTTCTGGTTAGAAAATATTTTTGTGGGCATACAATAAAAACCTTAAAGTCCTTGTAAATCAGTTATTAGAAAACAGTTTTAAAATATTATTTTAAATATCTAGTATATCTAATCAGAATTTGCAAAATACTTAATTCTACCCTTAGGAGAGTCAAATTTTACTAAAAATTTATTCCATTTCACAATACTTTGAACAACTGTCCGTTAAATACATTTCAGTATTGGTATCCCTGAAAAAAAATGTTAATGCAATTAAAAACAGATAGTGGTGTGTTTATAAAGACAAAAATAAAAACATAATAACATGAAGTTCTGCACATAAGAGAGTGTGGTTAACAAAACAGTTGTTTAGCAATAATAAAAGTAAATCAAATGCTGTTTACAGCTTGGCAACAGGCTCAATGCTTATTGCTGTTTCCAAAACATATAAGTGTAAAATCACAACACGTGAATATTGTTTATAATTTTTTTAATGACACTTTCGGAAACAACTGTTGCTTTGAAGTGGAGTTTCCACACAGTTCCTTCCTTTGGGGTTTAGTAAAGAACATATTGTGTGTGTGTGTGTGTGTGTGTGTGCAGACTGACCATTGGATGAGTCTGAGATGAGGCAGGAGTTGCTGTCATGTTGCAGTTTAATCCAAATACAATTCCTGGCCTTGTAAATTTATTTACAAATTAAAGGAAACTAAATAGAGGTGATTCTCATGTTACAGCATTTTTATTTTGTGTCTTTCTGAATGCATCATATGATATTTATTAATATTAAAGGTATATCGATGAAGAACTTAAAAGCAATGGAAATGGACTTAGCAGTTTTCCTTGTATGCCCGTTTGTTGATTTTACAGCCTTAATTTTGGTTCAAAGCCTAAACATTAGTGCTGTATTACAGAGTTTGTATCCAAATGTAGAAAAACTACATTGAAGTATGTAATGCAAAAGCCAAAGTTAGGTACCTAATGATTCCATAACCTTACTTTTTTCAAACCATTATGAATAAAATGTATACAAACCTGTGTTAACTGAATTAGGGTTTAACAAAAGACCAGATTCTCAAAAGACAAAGTTCATACACAACTAAGATACTATTGTCCTGTTTTATAAATACTAGTCAATTAATTAAAGTCTATGGCTTGAGAATACAAGAGGAAATACGTCATTTGAAGTACTTTATTGAAAATGAATTAACATTATTTTAATTAATATAAAATAATAATAGTAATAATATTCTCTTTGGTGATACACATTATTTCATTATAGTACAGTTTTATAGCTTTATCACTAGCAGTCTTTATAAACAGCCGTAATAGTCCTACGCTATTTCCGAGATCAGAGGTAACATAAATATACCTAACGCTTTTGTTAGTAAATGAAATGCACACAGAGTTTTTATTGTTTATTCCCAATTTGAACTTAAACTCTGAGGCTAAATGGCCTTATGGGAAAAACAGTAAATAAAAAACTCGATATAAACACATTGTGTTAGTAATCAATGCTTTCCTCAATGGCTGTTGTAGTTCAAAGGACTAATTTTATTTTTTTGCTTCTGTACTATAGAATTACAGCAAAAAATAACAGAAGTGTATACAAAATAACTTATCCGTATCAATGTGCAAAATAAATAATATTTTTACATATTTAACACCTATTAAATTTACTAAGGAGGAATGTTAAAGGAATGTTTTAAGTACTGCCGCTTCTGGAATGCTTCTCTGTAAAACAGTTTAATACAGTGAAAGAGATAAGAAGAAGAAAAAGAATCAAAAACAAGAACACCATGTGCTATTTATATCAATTGTTACACTTTCAGTATTTCTGGACACATGGTTCCGAATATTTAAAGCTATAATTTTTGTTTCAATTTTGTATTGGCTGAGACCTTGTATAGAAGTTAACTTTTGAGCAACGATTAAGGTTTCAGAACAAGAGAAGGGAATGTGCTCAATACAAACGTTTACATCACTGACAGTTCATATTTGCATTTCTTAAAGATTCAAACAGTTTTAATGCATTAAGTTTTGTTGAGACTACTAATGTTGTAAATGGAAGTATTATTCCATTACTTTACAACACATTTTTGGTTTGCTTTTTCCAACAGTTTGCAAATTCAATTGCAAGAAATTGGATTAAATGTTCTATTGGAACATTAGAGGTTAGAATTCACAATTGAGCCTTTTTGTTTAAGGCAGCAAATCTATGTGCTCAATATATTTATATATACAGGTATATAAGCAATAATATCTTCAAAGACTGGTACGTGCCTTTGAAGATCACACATATACGAGAACTTGCAAAGAATTCAAAGTACAATGCTGACTAGGGTGCATTTCTCTTGAAACGGCCACAACCTGTTTATTCCTGATTTCCACCATTTTGTACACCCAATAACTTTGCAGCATCATCTGCGGACTTGGTTTGTAAAACCTTATCGATTATGGACCTATCCTGAATACCCAGTAGCTTTCCAATGAGATCGGTTTCCTCTTCGTTGTCATCCTTTTTTATTGCAATAGAAGAAAACTTTGAACTTAAAATCTTTGCAGCTGCTGACGTAGCGAAATCTTCACTCTCACCATCCCAACTATTTACACCTTTGGTAGAAGCAGCGGTAATGTTATTGTTATTGTGATTTGTCATTTTGATTGATATTTTTACAGGCTTCACTGAAGGAACTTCTGCAGCAATGTCTTTGTCTGCACTTGCACCAGGAACTTCTTCCATCGCAGGAACCTGAGGTTTCTTGGTTCGTTGCTGGATCACTGGACCGTGTTCTTCATCGCCGCTGGTTAGTGATACATCCTCTGGACAGGCAGTTGTAGAATTGTACCCAGCAGTATCGTTGATGTGCTTTTTACGATGTCGCAGCATGCTGTGTTTGAGGGTAAAGCGACGTCTGCAAATGTCACACGAAAAAGGACGTTCCCCAGTGTGTGTTCTCATGTGTCGGCGTAAATCTTCCGCTGACCAAAACCGCCTCATGCAAAATGCACACATAACCTGTAAACACACATTCATATAGTTAACCCACATCAACATTATAAAGGGAGAACATACTTATGTATGCACAAAGTGCTATTCAATATTCTGAAATTAATACGTGGCATGCAAACAAGCAATAGTAAAACAAAATGCTGTGACCCTTTACACATCTCTGGTGAGTTACCTCATTCTAGACATTTTCAAGAAATACAGCAAAACCTTGGTTCCACAGAACAAATATATGCTTGCTTCTCCCTTGAAAGACAGGATACCACCAAAACAAAAATGGAATATTTACTTCATAAACTGTGAAAACTGTAACCTAGTGTAAGTAGGCAAGACAAAAAGAAATGTTCAAATCAAAAGTAAACTACACTTTAGTTGTATTACCACTAAACAAATAGAAAAAAACTGGCTGTAACAAACCATTTTTGAATTGCCAACGATGACATCAATTCCAGAACATTACTATATTCACTGTACTAAAACTTTGTGAAAACATTCATATTGGCATAGAAGAGCTATGCAATGCAGATAGAGGCAGCACTGAGAAGTGCTGTGCAAATGGGCAATGCTGGAAGTTTGGAGGAAAAGTTAGTGTTAGTTTTGTTATTCTGTTGTTGTTGCATTGTTAAACAGTTGAAGTTTTTAAGTATTTAGGTCTGTTTATATAAAAAGAGTTGTTTGGGTTTATGTTACTTGTTTTTGAGGCCACTATAGGCATGTAAATAGCAGAAATAAAGAATCCAAGGTAACTGATTTTGTTACTATATTATTAAAATAAAGGCACACATAATGAATAATGAATAACCTCAACAGTTTCATCAGAGATGACATTACTTGTGCAACCAACAGCTGTAACCTTGTATCGTGTTGCCAGTTGGACCAAATCTAAAACTGCAAGTAACAGACTTGCAACATGTTCTCCTATGTGAACAGACCCAGCAATCTTCCAAGACAAAACTGTACCTGGTGTAACAGCAGAAACCATTCAACCAACGTTTATAATTAACAAGTTCATCCTTGCCAGTGGTTATAGACCACATGCAGTTTCCAAAATGGTGGCCTGGGAGAGTGCATTCTAAATGTTATCAAGTATGCATACCTTCCTATTTGCATAATCTGGGAATTTCCCTCGGAGAACCTCAAGACTCTCTTCTCCAGCACCGTCGTCTGCATGTCCGCTGCCAGAAGAGGCACTTACATTGTTGTTATCTTCTGCCCCAGTAGCAGAGTCCAGCGCCCCCTTGGACATGAGTAGGTCATACTCAGATGGATGACTGTCGCGGATGTGATTCAGGGCCTCCTGCCTCTCAGCATAGCTTCCCTCGCACAGATGACACTTGAATGGCAGGTCTGCTGAAGATGTGCTGCCACCTACAGGAGGGACCTCCGGTGTTGGCAGTGACGTAACAGGCATCTGCTTTGTTGCTAACAATACAGGCTCTGGAACACTGTTGCACCAAAATACATCATTACCAAATGTGCCACAAAGTTAACCATCCTTTTATCTACAATTAACCTTCACATCTGCCTTCACAGAGGTCAAACATACAACTGCAAAAAACACCTGGTCTTCCAATGGATACCAGCTCACTGTGGACTGAGTGGTAATGAGAAAGTTGATTTTCTTGCAAAAAAGGGTACCAGCGGTGTACAAAAATCTATAGTTAATCTACCATTTTATGCAGCTAAAAGATTAGTCAACTCTGAATTCAAAAAAATTATTGCAAAATATTACTATGAAAAATCAAAGAATAAAAGATGGGAACTACCAAACATTCAAACAGTAATTCCTGAGTATCCTCGAAAAACAGCAGTTGCAACCTTCAGGTTGATTACAGGACATGATTGTCTGGCAAAACATTTAAACAGAATTGGGATATATTCTTCACCACACTGTCCTCTATGTGATCTGCAAGAGGAAATGGATCGAGACCACCTTCAAATATGCCCGGCCACTTCTAATGTCCCATCCATCAGTGAAAAATATTAGAGAGCAAAAGGACTTCATTGTCAGAAATCCAGCATTAGCTAACAACAACAACTTTATTAACACGAATAAAATTTGTTGTTTTATCTTAATGCTATTCTATGAACAATATTTTTAGTTAAATACATAAACAAACAAACTTGATGGTTTGCCAACCCTTGAATATGCAACATATAATTGGCCATGTGAAAAGCACGAATTTTCTAGACCCAACCTACAAATTGACGTGGTTTGGCCTTGTGACTTATTAATGGTCATTGCGAATGCCAAGCAAATTGGTAATTGCAAAATATAAACAAACAGTACATTTCCAGTCAAAGCTTTATGGCTAACATTTATATTTCAGATAATCCGCGATGGAATAAAAGCATGGAAGTTTACAAAAATCAGGTTACACTGTGTGGAATCGTTGCCGTTAGACCATGAGCTGGTGAACAGAAGTGTGCTATTTCTCAAGCACATACATACATACATACATACATGGAGAAATGAGAGACAATACCTGGCTAGTGCACATTTGAGGACGTCGACATTAGGAGGTCCTGCAGGTATCTTGTATGGGCTTCTTTCTCCTTTATCATGTTCTCTTGCACTGTCCTGATCATGTTCCAGAGTTCTGTGCAGCAAACTCACTTTATCCTCTACCATGTCCTCGCTTGCACTTGCGTGACCTTCCTCCCCGCCATGCTGGCTGCTTGCTGAACTCAGAACTCCACTATCCTCCGTCGACGTCATGCACAACCTGCACATTGATGGGTATTTACCAGTTACATCAACTCTGTTGCACTATAACTTGTGCTGTTTAAATGCCACAACCCCCCCCCCCCCCTCCGCCAAGTAAATCATACTTTTATACAGTTTATATCAAACGTAAAGCTTTTGAAACAAACCGCTCATACCAGAGTAATTTATGAGTAATTTATAATACATCTCTTTCTTTAATTATTCTCTTCAAAATTCACTCAATGCCCCAATTTTAGCATCAAATCTGGAGTTTTATTACCTATCACTGGATGCACTATTTGTATTGTTAGCAACTGTTTTTGAGATTTTGTTCTAGTCAACTTATTGTATAAATGGAAATGAGCGAACTTAGAAGGCAGATTTCTGATATCTCACAGAGGTTACTGCCACGGCAAAGTGGTTAGAGCACTTGCCCCTCACCAAGGTGGCCTGGGTTTGATCTCAGGAAACATATGAGTAATGTGGAATTTGTAGTAGACAAAGTGGCATGTGAGTGGGTTTTCTCAAGTTGTCCAACTTCACCTACCATTCAGTCTATCATCACCTTTCTTTTTAAGCTCTCATAGTCCAATCTGTAATTTAGGGGCTTTGGAAGCCGATCCTCTAATATTTATAGAATAAATAGAAATGGTTGAGAGGTAGAACTGGGACTTAAAAATTCAATGCCACAGCTGGGATTTGAACCACAGACCCTCCGCTTACCAGGTGGGTGCTCTAACCATTAAGCTACTGTGACAACCTGCCAGAATGACATTGAATTCTCAAACCAGTTCGTTTTTCTCCCAGTAATCCACAAAGGCAGTCTCACATCAGAGACAAATTACCCCAAAGGTGACTTACTATTGTAAGTACTTTATATCCCAGGATTAAATAACCTTCAATGTCACAGTTTCTCAGACATTTGACCCAATTGTATGTCTTTTATATGAGAAGCATAAATTAGAGAAACAAGATATAAATAGCTTTTCAGATAATTGGTCATGAATTTAGTAGATTTGACACTGGTAGGATAGAGCTATTAATCTGCCCGTAATTAAAATCTACTGTGCAAAGAGGAGTGTAAGTTTGTTATTACCTGGATACAGGCATGTGATTGGCTGAACCTGGACTCTGTGGGTTGTGCTTGGTCTGGACATGTTTCTTCAGATTGCTCTGCGTCGAGAACGTTGAACTGGGGCAGTAGTTACACTTGTATGGCCTCTCTGGAACATTGCGCATGGTGTAGTTTGTTGGATTTGATCCAGGAGATGTTTCCGAGCTGGACGAAGTATTGCCAGCACTTGTTCCTTGGGAACTCGACGAGGCTGACTGTCCACCGTGTTTGCGAAGGAGGTGACGATCACAGTTCGACTTTGTGGTGAAGAGGAGTGGACAGTGTGGGCACTTGTAGGGCTTTTGTCCCGTGTGAGTGAGAACGTGGCGTCTCAGCGAGGACGACCAAGGGAACTTGCGGAAACAGTACGGGCACGCCACACGGTTAGGTGCCAGCGAGTATGCACTCTTCTTCTTTTCTCCTGCAATGTTCTTTGTATTAGCAGTTCCAAGTTCACATTCTGACCTGCAAAAACATACCACAGTACATCAGCAACCATGACCAGAAAACCTCACGTGTTGTATTCCTTCACTTTTGCTACTCGCTTGTCCAGACTATCCTTATAGACACTTATTCTTCTAATTCATATTGAGACAGAAATTTGTAGAAATAGTTTTGTTACATTTTTTCTTATAGGTACAAGGGGAATATGGGAATACAGTAGACTTTAAGTGAACGCTAAATGTTTTCAAGTGGTCACTATGTGACGCCTTTGAAATTTCTTTCTCTTTGAATAACCTGGAGGGAAAAAATGAATGACAATCTGCTATTTGAGAAAACTTTAAGAATTGTAAAATTTAAACATAAAACAAGGAATATCTCGGAAATAGTTAAGTACAGAAAAAAGATTATCACTATCTTTTGTGTAATAGGATTTTGTATGTGTCTTGTGGTTTATCAGTTATGAAAAAATCATTCAAAATAGAGAGTAGTTCAGTCTGTTCCCAGAAAATTCAAGATACAAATTTAATTTCTAATGAAAATATCTTAAACATTTAGTAATTTAATCAATATTGTTGGAGCCATTTTTCAGAAAATCAAAATTTTTTAAAAATTTTCCCCGTAATAGGTTGTTTGGGATGGGGGATTTTTTTTTAAAATCTTGAAGCAGCTTCTTTTCTAAGCCCTTACGATAACAGGCTAAACAGAGGCATTGAGAAGTCATGCTTCGTTTGTTATAAACACCAACGATTTTTGCATGCGTAATATATAAAATATGAACTGCAATTTTATAAATTTATTGGAATGAATCCTGTCAAAAATAGCAACAGTTACTGAAAATAGTTTGGTCGAAAATATGACAGCTAACTTGATTATAAGAACAGTAATGGATAAGGAAAATTGTAAAGAGATTGTGATATTATGTTTGAGTGAAAGTAAACCCCAGCGCTACAGCCCATGAAGGGCCAAGGCTCGCTGCCCAGCCGCTGCATCCCCCACCTCTGCTCACTACAGGTGACAGGTGACATTACACTACTCACACATACTACATTATTGGTGTGGTGCAGTACTGGAGGGTGGGACGTGGTCAGTGTCCCGAGCCCTCCCAGCCAGTTATGGGGCCTTCTCAACCTGGGGCTGCTACTTCTCCATCAAGGAGCTCCTCAATTGAGGCTGAGTGCACTCTGTGCCACACTTCCCAGCAGGGGAAAAATCCCCATGCTGGTACCAGGAATCGAACCCGAGTCCTCCGTGCCAGAGGCAAGCATACTACCAACTGTGCTACGGAGGAGGTCACTGTTTGCAAGTGTTAAACTTTATTAAAAGGAAATAAAACGCATGACAAAAGAGTAAGCGACACTAGAAATGTAACAATCAAATAAGAAGTGCAGGTAGTAGAAAGTCTGTTACCTATTCTCGTCGCTGCCCGAGTTGTTCCCTTCACTGTTACTGCCTGCCACAAGTCCTTCCTCATCCTCCTCGCTTCCCTCCAGGGCATCTTCCCCATCCTGTGTACCTCGGAAGTAATGCTGAAATGCCTTTGTTTGAGTTGTTGCATTATCAAGCAGTCTTGACACACTCGCAAGGTCCACGTCCTTTCCTACGCTGTTGTTGCTCGTTCCTTCGTTGTTATCTTTACTCTCCTCTTTGACTTGCTTATCTTCTGTTGCCTCTTCAGCATCCTTTTCTTCATCAATTACTAACTCATTTTCATCATCGTCGTCATCTTTCTTTGCCTCCCTGCCAGTGATGTCCTTTTCTTCACTGTCCGATATTGTGGCTATAAGTTTTGATTTGAGCTGCTGAGCAATTGCTAATTTGACTTCATCAGAAATGAAGGGCTTGTTATAATTATTATTATTGTTTATAATACTAGAGTTATCTTTGGTTTTAACACTCTCAGCCAGCAGAGTGCTGCTTGTGAGTTCATCTTTTGTCTTTGGTATAATTATGTGAGCTTCGGAGTTGGCATCACTGCTGAAGTTGTTACGGATCAGATTAGAGATCTGAAAATCTTTTGGAGGTTCTGGAATGTTTATGATTGTAGGTAATGGAGCAACTTCTGTACTCTTGGTTTGAGCAGTGAGGTTATCTGATTCTGGAGGTTTTCTAATCTGTGTTGGTGATGGAACTGTCAGACTAGGAGGTATATGGCTACGTCGACCAGGCCCAGTGTTGCCAATGTTGTTCCTCTGTCTCTGCGTCCAGAACTGAGGGTGCTGCTGTTTGATATGGCGTTCCATATTTGAGCGCAGAGTAAACCTTGCTGAGCAGTGCTCACAAGCAAAAGGGCGTTCAGTTCTGTATCGCCTCTGCTTCTGCTTTGGCATCAGAACTCCATTTTTGATCACCATTTTAACTGATGAGTTATCACGATCTCTTGGTGGTTTTGATGCTGGAGATACCTTGATCACCGGTGATGTGCTGCCAATGCTTGTCACAGGGGTGGTCTTCTCTGGGTCTTTCACAGGAAGAGAAACAGATTTTCTTCCATCGTCCACTTGAGTGTCAGTGTATGGTAACTTTGCATCAACCTTGTGTCTGGAGTACTCCTCGTATGCCTTTTGATGAAGTGCTTGAAGTCTGTCTGTTGCAGATGCTGCTATCACCATTGGGTCCAGCAAAGTACCACCAGAAAGTTGCAGGCTGTTGATAAGCTCTTTCTGTAGACGTGTTCTGATATCGTCCACATTGGTATTGGAGAATAGTGCATGTGGGTACATTACATACGGATGTAATGGAAATGTGGTCTGAGACTGTGAAAATGGAAAACCATTGTTGTTGATGTTGTACAGAGGGTTTAATGGAGAAGCATAAAACCCTGCAGTGTTTATATCTAGCTTTGGTATGGTCGTAGGCGTTGTACTGGGGCTTTGCTGATGAGGGGACATTGTACCTCTGGTGAACAAATGCTGATTTACACTGATGGGCTGAGCTGCAGTACTAGCTTTCTGGAAGTTGTCCGACTTTGGCATGAACTTCATTGGTCCATATCTGGTATTGTTGTATTCAACTTTATTTACTGCAGACTTATTTGATAAATCTTGAGGCACTTCATGTTCATCATCATTATCGTCATCATCAGATTCTTTGGTTGTTTCTTTCTTTGTGCTTAAATCTAGGACATCTACTGTGAGATCCAGTGGGGAATTTGTCTCTCTCAGAGGTGATGAGTACGAGCTTGAGGGGGGAGTTCTACAAGAAATATCCACTAAGGGTAATCTTTGGTCTTGTAACTTATTATAGGAGTTACCACTTTTGGTAAAATTGACTAGGATTTCAGTGTTTTCAGTTTCATGATGCATGTTTCTATCCTCACTACCGTCCTCATCTTCAATGGTTGTCATAGTTGCAGCTTCTTGTGTTTCCCATGGACGGATTTGTTTTATATTTGTAACAACTCGCTGTTGAGCCCTGAAGATGAGTGGTGAGATACTTGTATGTGGAGGGGTTTGCGTCTCACTTGAAACTGAATTTCTTGTGACAAATTGTTCTGTTTCTTCGTGAACTCTCATTGTTTTCACTGGTTCTTTCTCAACATAAGAATCTTTTGCACTTTCATCCAGCGAATAGTGATAGTTGATGGAGTTTTCAGACTTGCTTACTTCCTCTATGGAGGGGCTGTGGTTACCAAAGACTAAGGACCTTTTGACTTCCTCTCGTGACTGCAGTGCTATCTGCAACTTCCCTGTGAAATCAGGATCATTTGTTGGATCTTCTGAAGGATGATATATTATTGAGTTCTTCACGTCTTCTCTGGAGAGTTTGGAATGCCTGTTTCTCAAATGTCTCTCACAGTTTGCCTTTGTTGTGAATGCATATTTACAAATTTTACACTCGTAAGGACGGTCACCATTGTGTGTCCTCATGTGTCTAACCAGAGTTGATTTATCTGCATTGGTATATGGACACATATTACATCTGAAAGGTCCAACACCAACACAGAGATGTTGACGATTATGTCCCTTTAGTGCTCGAAGATTTGGGAATATTGCTGTACAAAGTCTGCAGGGAAACTCCCCCTTTAGTTTCATGCGTCTGAATTCTGCTGCAAAACAGTCTTGTTGCTCTTCTTCACCAGCACCAGAATCCATCATGCTGATGCTACTTCTGACGCCACTATCAGGTGACAGCAAGTCACTTCCACACTGGCCGTTCTGTGGTGGAGATTTTGATAAGTCTTGGATAAGACCTCCTGCGGAGGCTACAGATATGATGCTTTGAATATCTGCCAAGTCTTTTGTTCCATCCATGGCTTTCCCAGCAGGACTGAAGTACATGCTGTCATCTGTGAGATCTTCCCTCCGCTCTGATGAGGGTGGTGATGATGGAGAAGATTTGTTCTGGAGGTCAAGAACAGCAAAGAAACTCTCTCTCTTTCGTTCTTCGAACTCTTCTTCAGATTCACAAGCAGTTTCAGTTGCAGGAGGCCGTTTTCTTGGGCAGCTGAGGTCAGTAGGGGCATCACTGTCACTATGAGACTCTGCAATATCATTGCCAGAGTCACTGCGACTGTGATAGTTCTTCTGGTGTATGTTTAAGGCACTAGCACATGGGAATGCCCTTTCACATTTATTGCACTGAAAGTGGGTATCACTAGATGCTTTATGAATGTTCTGTTCACAGACTATTCTTGCAATATGAGGGAATTTCTTACTTGAGAACTCCCATTTTGTTAAATCATCAAAACCAAACACGGTTGAAGTTCGTTGAGAGTTCTTATTGGGAGATTTGTTACCTTTATTATGGTGAGTCATGAATAGATGGCGATTCAGTGCAGCATGGTTCTTGAAAACCAAGTCACAGAATTGACACCGCCGATGATAATGTGGGTGAGTTTCCTCCAAATGTGTTTCCAAGTTTTGAAGGGAGGTGAAGTGATCCTTGTTGCATGCAGGACAGCGAAGGTTTTGTACAAATGTTGCTTCAGTATGATCTTCAGCTGTGCTTGGTTTGATCCTCCTTCTTTCATTGCAGACACCTGATTCTGTAAGGAAGTCTGCAGCTTTCCTTTTATGAGCACCCTCAGTGGAACTTGGTGACTGTGTGCTGGAAGGTGGTGACTCTGAGGGCTTGCTGCTACATGTGGACTCTGTGGGAGATGTATGAGGACCAACTCTTCTCTTCTTTGCTGAGTTTGGCGGCGACAGTTGAGGACTTCTCTTGAAGGAGCCACCACTGTCAGTGCTGCCATCACTCTCGTAAGACTGGTCGTTCTTGGTGGTATTGTGGGTCCTCATGTGCCTGTGCATGTTGCCGTTGGTGGTGAAGGCCACGCCACAGATGCGACACTTGAAGGGCCTCTCCCCAGAGTGGACCAACACGTGCCTGTCCAAGGAACTCGAGGAACTTAGCACCTTACTGCAGATCTTGCACGTGTATGCTTTGGTGCACGTGAGAGGCGACAGTTTGCCGTCGTCGTTGTTGTGCGAACGGATGTGGAGCGTGAGATCGTGCTGCGAGGGCATGATGGTGTCGCAGATCGGACAAGCATACCTAGTCTCATCGGTATCCTCGCTGTGACTGTCCGAGGAGAAAGACTCCATCTTCGCTTCTCCTTCCGTATCGGTGGACGAAGAATTCAGTCTTGAGACATCGTTGTTTTCATCATCAAGCTCGGTCTGTTTCGTTGCATGTTCGTCGTCTTCGTTGTGTGCTGGTTCTGGCTCTGACTTGACTACGTAACTCTCAGCGTCAGTTCGTGATGTTTCATGATGGATATCAGCGTTGCAGCTGGTACTCGCCAAGGAATCCGCAGAGGACCCTGAAACACAAGCAGCATGTCGCTGTTAAATTCTACCTTGGCTGAAACATGGCAACATATTGGAATGGAATGACAAATAGGTACCGTCACGATGTAAAGAAATACAACCGACTTACTGAGGGAAAGGGGGGGAGGGTTGATTTTAGAACAATGTATTGACGTGGACGTAAGGCAAGTATTGCTTCCGCTTTAATTGTTGCTATGTAATACATTAATTCTATACTTTCATTAAACTCACCCTGGTGGAAAATTTACCGATACGAATTTCTACACAGAAGACACTTTGACAATTAGTTATCTGGAGTCCCAACAGATGAAATGATCTGTTTGCTGATGATCGACATTTACATACACTATCGATATAATCTCGTTTCGCGGAAGCAAGGTTTATTACCTTCTTGTGCGTAATCCAGGTTACTGCTTGTCAGAAGTTAGGAATACAAATTAAGTCAATGTACGTTTTCTTTAAAGAAAATAGCAGTTTAGTACTGTGTGATGTGGCAGATGTTTCTAATTGAAAGTTCGTTTGACAAGTTTCATTTCTAAACACAGAATTGCAATGTTTTGAGAATCAGAAATAGCATTTCTGGAAGACATTTACAACTGCAATCCCTTTGAGCGAGAACGTGCAAAGAAGAAAGATTTATTCTTGAAACTGTATTAGACATATATTGAGGTACCTTAGTGACCTTGAAAATGCAGCAATAAAAATAATAAAAAAAAAAAATATAAAAAAAAAAAAAAATAATAATAATAATAATAATAATCATCATCATCATCATCATCATCATCATCATCTATATTTTCGTTTCCTTTAAATAACGCTTATTATTTAATCAAACAGGGTGCAACTACAAGGTAAGCCCAAGCTTTCAGAACACATGTTCCTCACACGTAGAAAAGAAAATGTTAAATGGACGTGGGTCTCTATATCCATGATAGAACTCATTTTCTACGACTGCTCGTAGTACATTAGTTACAAGCATACCACATGAAATGTTCAAAATGCCCTCTTGGTTAAGCTTCGACGCCAGTGTGCGGCATTTGAAAGCTCTTGTTTATCAAACCTCGGCACCACGAGGTTGCAGTTCTCCAGGGATAGATCAGCGCATCATTGTGACGGCGGGTTGATGCATGTACCAGTGCTAATTGATGGCATATTTTATAACTGCACCACTGCAGAGTGATTGATAAATAATTAGGATAGTTCATTTCGGTTGAGTGTTTTATTTTTAACGATTATTTTACAGAAGTTATCAAGACTTGTAGGCTCTTGTCTCAGTAGCGGCCTGCTAGAAGTTTTATGAGCGCGAAAATTCGCGTTGTGCAGGAACCTGTTTTGTTGGCAGTCCTGATGCGATGCGCCAATTTTATTTATACTATAAGCAATGGTGGTAAACCGTTGCTTACCTTGTATTGTTGACGCTGGAGCCGGAGACGTGATGGAATGTTGTTGCATTGTTGCCATATCTTGCATAGTGAGATGTATACAAGACGATAATGAATGGACGGAATGTTCTCTCAAATGGAGTGAGATTGGGCAGTCTTCATCCTATGTTCCTGAAACAAAACAAAACACAGTTAATGTCTGTCCACTTTCTCGGTGGCATATGTCCTCTACATTAAATAGCTCACTCTCGTGTGGGTTTCTACCTCACCCTGTCAGTCTTTTAAAACATTTTCTTGTATATCAAACACTAATGCTTGTGTAGGAGGATCAAACTGCGAGTTTTTCAGAACCCAATGTATTTTACTGAGTGATTCGACGTCTGTATAAGGACCGCCCCCTATAGCGGTAGCACGTCTGATGCGGGAGACCCGGGTTCCGTCCCCGGTACCGGCGTGGGGGTTTTCCGCGCTGGAAGGTCTAGTCCGGGGTGCACTCAGCCTCATGAGTAGTTATCCTGATGAAAAGGTAGCGTCCCTAAAAGATCAAGGAGTCCTTACGATCGGGGGAGTTAGTGCGCTGACCTGCACTCCACCGTAGCCTTGGCTGCGAATGGAAGACGCAGCGGCCGGCCGATAAGAGTATCACGCCCCATTAATAATATATCTTTGTAAGAAGTGGGGTTACGAAGTTTTGTAAAATTGTCAGGTTGTTTCTGGGTTATGTATTTTAAAGCATAAATTTGTTATTTTGGAAAAAAAAAAAAAAAACAATTTCCATAACCTTTAGACATAATTTCACAACGTGTCCCTTACTGAGCTACAAAATAACTTTGTTAAGAAGTGCATTATTCAATTAACTTGTTTAACGAATATAAATTTTGGGTGAGATTGGTGACGTAACACATTTGTTACATAACAAGGTTTAGTTAGCATAGATATATCAGGGAAACTATTTCCAAAATGTCATTCTGGCTGACTTAAAAGTCCCCCTTGCGCTAAATTTAGCGATACAATTTTGAAACAGTGCGCGGGAATTGATACATAGCTTGCACTTTTGCAAATAGTTTTCTGGAGCCCCAACAGATGTCATGGAGCGCTTGTTGATGATTGTCATTTAAATACACTGAAGACTACGGAAGAAACAAATTTCCGGTTCATTGCCTGCCTTTGGGTAATCCAGGTTGCTGCTTTCTAGAGGTTAACAAAGAACATCACGTTAATTTGTGTTCACTTTATAAACAACAACAACAACAACAACAACAACAATAATAATAATAATAATAATAATAATAATAATAATAATAATAATAATAATAATAATAATAGTAGTAGTAGTAGTAGTAGTAGTAGTGATAATGATGATAATGGTGCTGCTGCTGATGATGATGAAGATGGTGGTGATGATAATGGTCATGATGAAGATTATGAAGATGAAGATGGTGGTGATGATAATGATAATGGTGATGATGATGATAATGGTGATGATGAAGATGATGATGAAGATGCAGACGATGATGAAGATGATGATGAAGATGATGAAGAAGATGATGAAGATGCAGAAGATGATGATGAAGATGCAGACGATGATGAAGAAGATGATGATGATGAAGATGCAGACGATGATGAAGATGATGAAGAAGATGATGAAGATGATGGTGAAGAAGATGAAGAAGATGATGAAGATGATGGTGGTGATGAAGATGATGATGAAGGTGCAGACGATGATGAAGAAGAAGATGATGATGATGAAGAAGATGATGGTGGTGATGAAGATGATGATGAAGAAGATGAAGAAGAAGATGATGAAGATGATGGTGGTGATGAAGATGATGAAGATGCAGACGATGATGAAGAAGATGATGATGTTGAAGAAGATGATGATGATGGTGGTGATGAAGATGATGGTGATAATGATAATGGTGATGATGATGATAATGGTGATGATGAAGATGAAGAAGATGAAGATGCAGACGATGATGAAGAAGATGATGATGATGAAGAAGATGGAGAAGATGATGAAGATGATGGTGGTGATGAAGATGATGACGATGAAGATGATGATGAAGAAGATGATGATGAAGATGAAGATGATGATGCAGACGATGATGAAGAAGATGACGATGAAGATGATGATGAAGAAGATGATGATGAAGATGAAGATGCAGACGATGATGAAGATGATGATAAAGAAGATGAAGAAGAAGATGAAGATGCAGACGATGATGAAGAAGATGATGAAGATGATGATGAAGAAGATGAAGATGCAGACGATGCTGAAGAAGATGATGAAGAAGATGATGAAGAGGATGAAGTAGATGAAGATGCAGACGATGATGAAGATGATGAAGATGAAGAAGAAGAAGAAGAAGAAGAAGAAGAAGAAGATGATGATGATGATGATAGCATTTTACCGTTGCGTAATGTGGCAGATGTACGTAATGCAATGTTAGTTTGGCACATTTCATTTCTAAGTTTTGCTTTGGTAATTAGCAAAGTTGCTTACTGGATGTAATTTTAAAGCTGGAAACAGCTTGTACGAGAGCGGGGAGGGACGAAACATGAGAGAGGGAAAGATGCCCTTTTGTGTGGGACATTTGGAATTGAAGTTCTCTTCAGTTACCTATGCAAACAAGAAAGAAATCGAAAAAGGCAGGGAAACTCAAGGCAGAGAATTTTAAACAAAAATAAAAACTTGTGTGCGAAATTTGAAAAAAGGCATTTATGCCGCAGAAAGTCTTACAATAGTTAAAAAGTAGAGGCACGTTATTCTGTTGGTTCCATACCATCGCTGGTTGTCACTGCACGCCACTGAAGGGGTATAGTCTAGTAAACAATGTAGAGAAGTGCCTATTTTGAACTCCTGTGGCACAAAATCAGGCATTCCCCTTGTAAAATTTCCGTGCTGGTTCATCTTAATATCCTACGTAGGTACGTTGAATCGTCACTGGAAAGTCCCGTGCCAGCATTGCTCCGTGGCTTGAAACACGTAGTTGAGTGAAATTTCCAGCAGATGGCTCTGCCTGTCTAATCTTCTTCCACTTCTATTTTAAGTCAGAATTTGCAACGTTTGCAACCTTCACGCCTACACAGAAACTGTTTTATGAAATTTAAATGATATAAGTATATTAGTTCCAAAGTTACACGGGCTTTGATTGCTGCAGAACAGTGTTTCGTTAATATTATAAAAGATAACTGAACCTTCGTTTGGTGTTCTGCGTCCTAAGGATTGAATAGCACAATTTTTCTCATAATTGCTGGCACGTTCCAAGGTATCATTTACATTAGACTTTCCTACCATGTTTAGGTATATTGCAGAGCCGTCAAATTATCATAAGCGAATTATCACCTGATCATTCTTTTGCTTTTGTACAAATTATCACTGGATTTTGTTTGTCAGCGACGCCAACTGCATCTCATACATCGCTGAAAAACAATTTATTACACATTACAATCAAAGTATCACTTCATTTCAATTTGGCAACTGTATTTTTAACAATTATTATTTTAATAATAAGTGTATTTCTAGAATAAAGTTTATATGATAATGTTAAAAATAAAGTGAGGTTTATTTGGGTTTATGAACTGGTTATCTGTTGTAACAAGGGAACATCGAAATACGCGTAATTCTTTGGTTTCGTTTTACCCAGTTGGCAGTAACTCAAACTACACTACTCGAAATGAATACATTTTAGGTTTTTTTTTATACAAGTTAACCTTTTCTGGCCAAATCTTTGCGATATATTTTATTTAATGAAGTAGTCTAGATACATATAATTTGACGGTCTGGCTCTCACTCCACTCGAGAATTTATCGGTTAGGTTAGACATTTATGTAATTACCTGTGACAAAATTGGTTCTGATAGAACTAACTTTGAGTAGGACATGAATGCGGAAAATAACGCTTTTGCTATAACCAGGTTTAAACATTCAAATACTCCTAAATTCAAGAAATTAGAGTACATTTACGCCAATTTGCACAAAATGTTGGAACACTATATAAATATATATTTTATTATTTGATATTTTGTTCAGAACAGAACACAAACTCAAATGCTTGCACTTTTATGGTATTGGCAAGAGGGGGGCGATATCTTACTGTGAAAACAAAAAAAAATATCTTTATCTAAGAACACTCTCACCAATAGTTTATATCTACTTACTATATAAAATTATTATAATCCCTTGCTAATTTTTAATTTCTCTATTCCTTACCTAAGTATTCCACCCTTGAATTCGATATCGAGATTCCACCGAGAATGGACGTTTTGAGGTTTTCTAACCCCCCAGAGAGTTTTTAATAAAAGATCCTTGTGTGTGAACAACACTCACAAACCAAACTTGGTATTGAAATTCAGGGTCTATCAAGAATACGATACGTTCGTTATTTCTTATTTTCTCAAAATGGTTTGAGCGATATTAATTATAATACCACGTGTTTAAGGTACTTTCATGACAATATTTATGGTAATAGCCTATGAAGCCTTCGTTTTAAGTGGATTTTGTTATTTTGTAGACAACTGGTAAATCATAAGATATAGACAAAACACTTGCAAACGCAAATTATCAAACACATTTGTTGTGCGAGATATTCGTTCCTTTTGCTTTGAATTTTCCATGTTCGTACAGGAGATCAAAATAAACGACAGTAAATACGGAAAGTAGGTATAAATGTAAGCTGAGACTGCGATGCAAAACTTGCTGTTGTCTGGTGTATAGGTACACACACACTAAACATAAAGAGAATGTGTGATTTTCCTTTTTCCACGGTAAGGAGCATACAGATAATGTGATAAAGGAAATGTTAATATGATTTAATCACCGATGATTCACTCCGGCGGCATGTCAATTGAAACTGCACGCGCGTTCATTTGTTTATTTACTGCATGCATCAGCAGCGCTTTTCCTTTGTGATTCTCAGATGTTGATATATTTTTTCGAGCTGAAACTTGACATTGCAAATGCTCTCAGAATGATTCACCAAATGCTTCGAAAGGACGTTTACAAGCTCACATCAAAGATGCACAAGGTTTTGTTTCAATACTCTCCTGTTACATGCATGCGAATGTAGTAAAATCTGAAATATATAAACGGAAATACAAACATTACCAACCAATCAGCATTGTGACGTCACTATTCCCACAATTCCATGGTTTTTACATTTGTAACGGACTTGAAAATCAACAGAGCTGAAAACATCATTTATGATTATTGTGTTATATAGTATTTCGCTGCATATAAATATAAATCACAGGAAATACTACAATTTCTCTATAGACAGTCCTCTGGTAGAAAATGGGGTTACGTAACACAGTTTAACAGGTAATTACATATTTGCTTAGGTAGGTACTTGATTTATAAACTATGCTAACTGAATATTAACATCGTTTTTGGAACGAGATGTAGGATTTGAAGCTTTCACGGCGATGATTACAAGTAAGAGTTTCTCGGGTTACGAGTATCGACATCCTAACACGAAGAAGATAATACGAGTACGAGTTTGTAAATGTGGAAATGTTCTGCAATAAATCGTGAATTGAGTTAACCTCGAGGAAATCTGTGTGACCATACAAAGCTTGGCATTTTATGACAGTTTATTGTTTTGTTATAGCAAACTTAGGCTCATTTGCTTACGCTGATAACGTAATTATGTAAGACTACTATTGTTAGTTTGTTCCTATGTATGTATGCTAGAATCAGTGGGCGATATTGGCATTGTGCAATGGTTCGCATTTCTTTGTTCTGATAATATGATGGTTAAACCGTTTCTGCGAGCACCCATTCAATTGAGGTTTTCATATTTACCTTTGCGGTTCAAAATGATCCATGAAATCATGTTTTTGTGCGAGTTATGCGTGGTTTTTCAAGGAAATCATAAAATAGTGAGGTTATGTAATTTTATATTTTCCAAATATTACTTTGAACACTATAGTTTGTAAAACAAACCAAAGTTGGGCACAATATTAAAAAAACAAAGAATATTGACAATACTTTTGTTGATTTCATGGTCATCGTTAAAAGCGAAACCGAGTGTGAAATATTCTTAAAAGTATAACGTTCTGAAAGCACTATTACGATCGTCTTTTATCTTCTCGTGGGCGATGCTTACGCCAAAATCACCATAGCGCATGCGCAGTGTAACTACAGTTTTAAATATTTATTGTGGCAAATAAAGCCTTTGTCCTAGAAGGATGCCTCTAAATATGTTTAAGATATTTAATACGCAGACCTAAAAGAGGATGGACAGAACAGTTTAGAAAATGAGACCGGAGAAAGCCAAAAGACTGTGAAATGTGATGATGTTTCCATGGGGAATCCAAATCGATCTGAGTTCTCATTCCGAACTAAAAACAGCACGGAAATGCGGATTCAAATCGAACTGGATCCTTGGATTCGATCCTCTTAGAAGTAATTTTGTTGCATAGAAACAACTATAGAGTCAAATCGCTTTGAATTCGCCAAGGAGTAACACGCCACGCGCTCGTCATTTTGTTTTCTTAGTGAAAGTGGTGTAATAAAACACAATAATAATAGGCAGAAAACTTATTTTTACAGGTTCGCCAACATAAACCAAGTGACCAACATAAAAGCTTGATTATTTACCCTTGAGCCTTGCGTATCCAATCGATCTCATTATAGATTGAGTTCTCCAAAAAATATATTGATTATTTAGCACACAGCAAGAGAAGTTTGAAACAAATTAGTCACTGCTTTTAATGCATTTGGAAAGTGACTGATATGCAAAGGATCCCGAGTTCGATGACAGGCATGCCCATGGCCTGGTGCTATGTACGTATAGTTAGGAATGCGGCCGGGCACACGAGCCAAGACATACACATATTTCTGCGACAATTAATCTCCAATCAGCGTAACAGTTAGCAAGATAACTTAATAGGAATTCCATGCCAAAGATGTCATCGCGACAAAAACGCTGGCCTTGAAATCTTCCGTGACTCAAAGCATTCAACTGGGGAAAAACATACCATTTTAATATAAAACAAGATCGAATTTACGTTTTACGTACTCTTGACTTTTTAAATATATTTCATTTCATTATTTTATAACTTTTTAAAAAAACTGACTGATTTTTTTGCAAAACTTTATCTCGATTAACATGAAATAGAAGAAAAAAATCTGAAGTGTTGCACTCACATGACTTTCTCTACTCTTGTACTAACCATTCTTACAAACCCTTATTCCTGTATCTTCTTCGTGTTAGTTGAGATAAACATTTGTACAAATTATCTTATTGCTTATTTCCTTGTAGGTACAAGGGGAATATTACAATACAGCAGGCTTTGTGCGATAGTCAAATCTTTTAAAGCCTTCAAATTCCGTTCTCTTTGCATTGTTAACATAAAAAATGATTTGATTTTGTTCGTCACTCGAAGATTATGGATAAAATGACTTTCGTAACAGACAAAAGCGCTTCCAAGAACATCCATCAATCTGCTTTCTTTTATTTGTGTAAGGAAGTGGTTCGTAAAACGATGCTACGCTTGTAAATCCACCTGAAATGTTTGTAATGAACATATAGATAGTTATTTCTGCTCTCTTCGGGGTTTTATGTAACGTTATTGGTACCTACAGGAAAGAAAGGACATTTTCTCTAGTACTAACCACCAACAAGGAAACTACCTTCACATCTGTTTCACACTCTTTCGAAATTGTGTGACGTAAACTTCGGTAATGTAAATATCACAAATTGACTTTGATACTCATTTTTACATTCTCTGCCGCTTATAGCAGTCGAGCAAGTATTGCAATTCGTCAAAAAATGTGACATCGAGATTTGACCGGAAATACATGTTTTGATGCACCCTAGCCCGTGAAATCTTTTTTAAAATTAATTTTGTATAATTGTGTGTATGAAGGAAACCATAATAAAGGAATAAATAAATCGGCGCTGGTGTGCCGGAATTTAGTCCCGCGGGAGCTCTCTTAAATGCCACATGGGACTGTCGATTTTAGGTATATTTAAAAACGATCGGTCTGGACCGCGACGTTGAGATCAGTTGCGCGTACCTAACCAACTGAGTCATACACGCCGACGAAACGTGAAACCATAAGAGATAGACACAAGTTTAGTATGTGGAAACTGTTGAACAAGGTTTCCTAATTTTTTTTCTCCCATAGCGTTAGCCGTTTCTGAAATATTGTATGTTTACATTTTCCCAAATGTAATGAGGCGATTTCTCGGCAGAGATTTACCGTGAATAACAACACAAGACTTGCCGCATTTGACGGTCCCGACCGGTCCAATTTCTCGCCAGTTAGAAGATTACAAAGAGAGGCACTGCAGCAGCAGCAGGAGCAGCGCTGCCTGTTGAGTCATGCGGTGTACTTTCGCCTCTCAATTGTCATGTTTATGCGTCAACATGAATGGCAGAGGGCGGAGTTTCGAGATTTAGATAAACATGCCATATTAGTCGTCTAAACTGACTTTCTTGTTAACAAGTTAAAACAACGACGCTTTTTATGAATACTTTGTGTGAAGGTTACACCAATCTTCCTGTTTTTTACATTTCCATCGACACGTGCTTTGGAATCTCTGCCAAAAACGAAACAAAAAGCTTCGAGTTAAACAAATAAAAGCTGCTAACCTTATTATGGTTATTTTGGAGTAAAAAATAAAAAAAAATTTTTTTTTGTAAAAAAATAGGCTATAGGGTGTCTTAAAATTGATATCAGTATTATAATGGGGCACTAAGTGGGTACCGGAAAGTTCCAAGTCCTTTGGTTTTTGTTGCATTTTGTAAAAATTCTTATATAACAAACTATTTTGTTTAGGAACTTCACTAATTTTTGTAACTGTGGTCGTAAACGTAGTGTATAGAATTTATCACGTGTTTACTATTAGTTAAATGTTAAGAAAGACAGTCCGCGGAGGTTAGTTACCTTGAGAATGCGCGTATCCTGAGCACACTGCAACACACACACACAGAACACCATCATGTCTTGACCGATGTCATGCACAGACTACCTGTGAGATACATCGCCCGCTCTACTCCGCGAGGAGGGAGAGAGGGGGAAATTCTCCTCCTCTTCTCACGTAGGCGCGGTCCCACTAGTACTCAATGGGGCTACGCATACCGTTTACCGAAACGAGTTTTGCCAAGGGGATATTGAAAGGCGAATTCGACGAAAAAATGTGAATTTTTTTTTACACCTTGTACCCCTTTGCCTTGGGTTCAGGAAGAACTGCATTCGATCTTTAAAATCAGATATCATCTCTCGTACTCCTAGTGACTCTAGGAAGTAGCAGAAATACAAATACGTTATTCGTGCTTTGTGTCTATTGACCTTGCATTTTAAAGCCATCATATAACAACCGGTTCTTAAAACGTTTTGCAATCACTCAAAGTCTACTGTATTCCCATATACTCCTTGCACCTACAAGAAAATTAGTAATTTCTGAAAACGTTTATGTCTATTAAAATGTAGTATACATAGAAATAAACATTTACAAGTATAATAGTGTGTATACAGGATGGAAGAAAGTCTAATACCAAAATGTTGAAAATTTTATAGTTTTCTAGAAAAAATATTTAATAAAAAAATTTATCATCACCTGGCTGAATTATTATTGAGTGAAGGTTCTTCATTTATGGTTATATTCATAGAAAATTGAATAAATGACAACTTTTTCCTTTGACGTATTTCAATAGATTCAACTGTTTTTGTGTAAATTAAGTTTAAAAAAACCATAATTTATTACAACAAAAAGGCAACGAGGTTTAACAAAGAGAAAACCATGACAATAGATGAAGTGAGGTAAAATGCACGGATAGGAAATTCGGGGGATGTAATTGTTCTTCTGCTAACCCGGAGAAAGCCTTGAAAAAGAGTCACGGAGTCGAACACAGGACCTCTCTAATGCGGGTCGCTAGACACTGCCCGCAGGAAGAGGTTCAACTCCACTGATACTTTCTACATACCCATTCATTTCCATGAATATCGGGAATACGGCGAGATTGCAGTTAAGGAAGAATGCCGTAGCCGCGTTATTTCCACTATTGTTTCTGGCGGTTCGATTCCAAGGCTACCTGATTTATTTCCGAGATGTAGTAAACTTGAGTTTCACTTTTTTCTGCGAAGATCGGCGCAGGTGTAATTGTAGAGCGGTGCAAACCGCGGAATGGACCACCTTCTCCATGTCTGGGATGGCGCTAAACCTAACTGCACATCCCAGTTCGCTTCCTGGAAGCTGCTCCGCCAGGCATTCCTTTATTCCTAGGCATCTACCTCCCAAATTACTCATCTTCTAGCGGCCCTTTCCTCCGTCTTCATTCCTTTACATGCCAGTATTGCATTCGACCCAAAATTACACAACTACATTTCATTGGAGTTACACGTTTTGAGGTCCCCTAGACCGTCCTGGTGGACGGTACTTAAGGTACTATACCTCTCTGGTCATCTGTCTTTGTCTTTACAACAGAAGCGTCGGAAACAAACATAACACACACAAATATTTCCGAAGCCGCGTGGCTGTTTTCCATTGAGTGGAGTGAACAATAGAAGGGGTTGTAAATTCCAGTGGAGACTTAAGGGTCGTTGTCCCTAGAAGCGGACGGTGGAATGTGCAAAATGAGCTGTACACTCGCTCAAAACCATCATAAGAGTCACACCGTCCAATTTTAAATTCTATAAAAAATTCTAATGCGCTATACTCACATGACTTTCTCTACTCTTGCACTAACCATTCTTACAAACTCTTATTCCTATATCTTCTTCGTGTTAGCTGAGATAAACATTTGTACAAATTATCTTATTGCTTATTTCCTTGTAGGTACAATGGGAATATGGGAATATAGTAGGCTTTGAGCGACAAAGCTTTGAGATTCCGTTCTCTTTACACGGCTAATATATAAAAAAAGTGAATCATGATCTTCCATTTCACGAAAGTTTGTTTTCCAAAACTCACACAAATAACAAGAAATATCTCCGAAATGGTTCACTCTACAAATAATTTATTGGAACTTAAAGGGTGTGTTTTAGGAAAAGCTACATTTTCGTATAGTAAGATTTGGTCTATCTCTTACGGTTTACCAGATATAGAAAAGCCATCAGGAGTAGTTTAGGGTGGAGCTATTTTCTACAAAATCTTCGTGTCGCATCCTTGAAAGACATTAAACTTAAATATCAACTTTGGTTTTTAACCGACTTGTTTTTGAGTTATGCTGTCCACAGACTTACACACAGACACACACACACACACACACACACACACACACACACACAGTGAAGTAAATGTTTGGCTGCTGTAGCAGCAGGATATGAGAAGTGGGAACCTTCACCTGGAAGTTGTGTGTTATCTGGTGGGAAGTGTCTGTTTCTTTATCTCATCACTGTTGTCATGGTGACCACAGAGATGCTTGCCTCTGTCTATACACTCACTGGATCGTACAAACAGCACACTTTGGGAAACTGTGCACAGACGCGCGGAAGTCCCACTGCCGCAGGTGCTACAGAGAGCGAACAAGTGACTGTATTCTTTACATTGTTCATGAACCCCGTCCACACACCACAAGTACCTACACCTAACAGATGAGTGGAAAAATGCAATTTTTTATTTCAGTGGAAATAAGTATTTTGAGGTCCCGTGAATCCAAAGTAGCACTTCTAGAAAGAGGTCTGTGTGTCTGTGGACAGCATAACTCAAAAACAAAAAGTACGTTAAAAACCAAAGTTGGTATTTAAGTTTAATGTCTTTCAAGGATGCGACACGAAGATTTTGAAGAAAATAGCCCCACCCTAAACTACCCTTTACATGGAAAATTTTTCGAAAATTTTGATTTTCTTGAAAATGACTGACGATTTTGATTAAAATGTCATATGTTTGAGGTATTTTTACGACAATTGAAATAGAAGATATAGAAACGAGAGTTTGTAAGAATAGTTGATAAGAGAGTGACTAGAGAAAGTCATGTGAGTGTAACACGTTAGACTGTAGATCACATATAAATCTAAAAGTCTGAGGCAGGTAGGGAGATGTAAAAGGTAAAAGTGATAAAAAAGGAAGGTAGGTAGGTTTCTTTTTCCCCAAGGAGCACTGGATTTTCCAACAAGGATGCAGATCTGGCACGTTTTTCCTATTTATACACAACTAGATCTAGGCACTGATGAGCATGAATAATACAGAGGAAATGCGGTGATGAAACGCCTTCTGAGATCACACCATCTAACCGCTTGTTCCTTGTTCTGCTCGAAAATATACCTACCTATTCTTGGGATCTACATACCAATGACACACCCACACACACACATACGCACGCACTCACACACAAATATACATACCTATAGTAAACATATGTTTCAAATATTTTTTGTAGCACTAAGCGTTTCCGAGATAGGTTTAAATTTTCAAATATAACTTCATACATTTTAAGCGTTTGTTATTCTTTGTGATATCGTGCAAATATAGTATAGTTTTAAAGCAAAATAATACATCCATTGCAGTTTAAAATATCTATAACAGCATTTGTGCGAACTTTATCATAAGTAGTGCCATGAATGATTGTGAGTTTATCTAGGGAATTTCGCCACCATGAGTTACATCTGATTAGTGTATAAAATGTTATTTAAATGTATATTACTAACCTCTTAATGAAATCTGATACTTTAGCGCTGTCATTGGTGGACATTTTAAATTGTTATGCACGTGATTGGTCGATTTGAAGCAAGTGACGTATGAGTGGGATAGTGTAATACACGTGGTAGATAGTTGCTGGCGATATTTTTGGATAGCTGACGTTGTTGTTACATTCAGAAACAAGTGGACATCCTGCAAGAATCTTCTTACAATTTGCTCTTTCTCAGAAACCTGCAACGGAAGAGCTACGGTAGATAAAAGCGTATCCATGTTCTCTGGCGGAAACAAAAGAAACATCTTACTGCGCTGTGATGACAGCGTCCTCTGCGCTTTTGTTTTCTTTCCTTTTTTTTCCAAGAGTCTTTTCTCCCAAATGAACTGTGATTAGTCATGATGCAGACGGTCAAACAAGGAGCTCATAAAACGTTTTAGCATAAGTTATAGCAGTCATATTCATAACCCATACAAGACACTGTTCATACTGGAGCTAAAAGTAATTTCATCTCATTATCTATTGAAATACCTGGCGTTGTCCGTGATTTCACGATTTATCTCTACAACTTTTACACCTAGGTTCCGTTTACCCAATACCTTGTGTTTCTTTGGAGACATTTTAAAACATATTACTTAACACACTTAAACAGAGTTAAATAAAACCGTTACGATACTATAAACTATACAAAATAAATTAATAAAAGCTTCGAGAAGACACTATGCAAAAGCACTGTTGAAGAACCACAGGAAGAAAAGCGAGTGGAGAAAACAGTGTGAATGTAATACCTTACTTTTCTATTTCTGTTATATAGAACATTGAATGAATCGTTTGAAGAAGAGTGAGTAGAAAAATACGCCTGAGTGTGTCAAAAGAGAAAAGAGTAGAGAAAACCGTGTGAGTGTATTACGTTGCATTTTTATTTCAGTTACAAGTATAGAAAATTTTGGGAATTGTTTGTGGAAGAGTGAGGAGAAAAATACATGTGAATGTGTTAAAAGAAAAGTGGGTAGAGAAAACCGTGTGAATGTAATCCGATACATTTCTATTTCGATAATAGAAAATTGAATGAACTGCTTGTAGAGAATGGCATGTGAATGTATCACGATGTATAATAAATAGATAACATAACCTCCATGATGGATCAACAGGTGCTGGAGTTTGTATTTCTGTAAATATTTGTAGGTACAACAATAAGCTTTTTAAAAATTATTTTTTGCAGAATGGGTAGGAAAGCTCATGTGAATGTCATGCATTAGAATTGTTTGATTCCGGGATCTCAAAGTATGTATTTTCGGTGAAATCGCGACGTTGTTATGGGTAGTGATTCAGTCGGTCCGCTCGCAGCGCATGACAGTCATCTGTCTCCCTCTCTGACATGAACGAGGTGTTAAAACGTTATTCATGTGAAACAAAGGAGGGCCTATGGTGGACTTAGCACTGTGTTGGGATGCTGCTAAATGCTCCCACACGCTCGTCCCTGGGAAACTGACTGACACTACCTCATTATTAACCTTATTCCTTTCAATCATTTCCCTTTCTTCACCGACCTTACCAACTAATACACCAAATGTTTATCTCGAGAAGGATGTTTTAGCAGAAGCGAGTGTACACACACGTCTTGCCTCACAACTGAGCAGATATGGACCAAACACGTAGGTACATCTGTCGATTGTTTGCTGAGAGAGAGAGAGAGGAGATAAGTTAGCGTTTCAATGGTGCAACTCATTTCTGGGTGGGCGAGTGAAGACTCCACATCTCCTGCACCAGATAACACTCCTCACATTTATGCAATACACAGGCGTCAGCACCGATTGATTGCCCATATCATAATAGCCATTACATCACTAAGATATTTTAGAAACAGCACAGTCACGAGGTCTACAATTAAATAACGTCAATCTAGTTCAAATAAAACACACTCACGTGATTGTTTACTTATACCACATCTGCATTTTTATATTAAAATGTATCTCTGGCTTTTGCCACAATCCACTTTATAAGGGCACTGATGATCATGTAGTTGACCGTTCTTAATTCTACATCACCGCCGCCGCCGCCACCACCGCCGCCGCCACCACCACCGCCACCACCACCGCCGCCGCCGCCACCACCACCACCACCGCTGCCGCCACCGTCGCCACCACCGCCGCCACCACCACCATCACCACCACCGCCACCACCACCATCACCGCCACCACCGCTGCCACCACCACCGCCACCACCACCACCACCGCCACCACCGCTGCCACCACCACCGCCACCACCACCATCACCGCCACCACCGCTGCCGCCATCACCGCCACCACCGCTGCCGCCACCACCACCATCACCACCGCCGCCACCACCACCATCACCACCACCGCCACCACCACCATCACCGCCACCACCGCTGCCGCCACCACCACCATCACCACCGCCGCCGCCACCACCACCACCGCCACCACCGCTGCCGCCACCGTCGCCACCACCACCACCGCCACCACCACCACCACCGCCGCCACCACCACCATCACCACCACCATCACCACCACCATCACCACCGTCACCACCACCGTCACCACCACCACCGCCATCACCACCATCACCACCGTCACCACCACCGTCACCACCACCACCGCCATCACCACCATCACCACCGTCACCACCACCGTCACCACCACCACCGCCATCACCACCATCACCACCGCCGCCACCACCACCATCACCGCCACCACCGCTGCCGCCACCACCATCACCGTCACCACCACCACCGCCATCACCACCATCACCACCACCGCCACCACCACCATCACCGCCACCACCGCCATCACCACCACCATCACCACCACCATCACCACCGTCACCACCACCGTCACCACCACCACCGCCATCACCACCATCACCACCGCCGCCACCACCACCATCACCGCCACCACCGCTGCCGCCACCACCATCACCGTCACCACCACCACCGCCATCACCACCATCACCACCACCGCCACCACCACCATCACCGCCACCACCGCCATCACCACCACCGCCACCACCACCATCACCACCACCATCACCACCACCATCACCACCACCACCACCGCCATCACCACCACCGCCGCCACCACCACCATCACCACCACCGCCACCACCACCATCACCGCCACCACCGCTGCCGCCACCGTCGCCACCGCCACCACCACCACCACCGCCGCCACCACCACCATCACCACCACCATCACCACCACCATCACCACCGTCACCACCACCACCACCATCACCATCACCACCGTCACCACCACCACCACCACCGCCGCCACCACCACCATCACCACCATCACCACCGTCACCACCACCACCACCACCGCCGCCACCACCACCACCACCACCATCACCACCGTCACCACCACCACCACCACCGCCGCCACCACCACCATCACCACCACCATCACCACCACCATCACCACCACCATCACCACCACCATCACCGCCGCCACCACCACCATCACCACCACCACCACCGCCACCACCACCACCGCCACCACCGCTGCCGCCACCGTCGCCACCACCACCACCGCCACCACCACCACCACCGCCGCCACCACCACCATCACCACCACCATCACCACCACCATCACCACCGTCACCACCACCGTCACCACCACCACCGCCATCACCACCATCACCACCACCGCCACCACCACCATCACCGCCACCACCGCTGCCGCCACCACCATCACCGTCACCACCACCACCGCCATCACCACCATCACCACCACCGCCACCACCACCATCACCGCCACCACCGCCATCACCACCATCACCACCACCGCCACCACCACCATCACCACCACCATCACCACCACCATCACCACCACCACCACCGCCATCACCACCACCGCCGCCACCACCACCATCACCACCACCGCCACCACCACCATCACCGCCACCACCGCTGCCGCCACCACCGCCACCACCGCTGCCGCCACCACCACCATCACCACCGCCACCACCACCATCACCACCACCGCCACCACCACCATCACCGCCACCACCGCTGCCGCCACCACCACCATCACCACCGCCGCCACCACCACCATCACCACCACCGCCACCACCACCATCACCGCCACCACCGCTGCCGCCACCACCACCATCACCACCGCCGCCGCCACCACCACCACCGCCACCACCGCTGCCGCCACCGTCGCCACCACCACCACCGCCACCACCACCACCACCGCCGCCACCACCACCATCACCACCACCATCACCACCACCATCACCACCGTCACCACCACCGTCACCACCACCACCGCCATCACCACCGCCACCACCGCCACCACCACCGTCACCACCACCACCGCCACCACCACCGCCACTACCACCATCACCACCACCACCGTCACCACCACCACCGCCACTGCCACTACCACCATCACCACCACCATCACCACCGTCACCACCGCCGCCACCACCACCGCCACCACCGCCACCACCACCGTCACCACCACCGCCACCACCACCGCCACTACCACCATCACCACCACCACCGTCACCACCACCACCGCCACTGCCACTACCACCATCACCACCACCACCACCACCGTCACCACCACCACCGTCACCACCACCGTCACCACCACCATCACCACCGTCACCACCACCACCATCACCACCACCACCACCGTCACCATCACCACCACCACCACCATCACCACCACCATCACCACCACCGTCACCACCACCACCACCATCACCACCACCACCGTCACCACCACCACCGTCACCACCACCACCACCATCACCACCACCACCGTCACCACCACCACCACCGTCACCACCACTACCACCGTCACCACCACCACCATCACCACCACCACCATCACCACCACCACCGTCACCACCACCATCACCATCACCACCGCCACTACCACCACCACCACTACCACCGTCACCACCACCACCACCATCACCACCACCGTCACCACCACCACCGTCACCACCACCACCATCACCACCACCACCGTCACCACCACCACCGTCACCACCACCACCACCATCACCACCACCACCGTCACCACCACCACCGTCACCACCACCACCACCATCACCACCACCACCGTCACCACCACCACCGTCACCACCACCACCACCATCACCACCACCACCGTCACCACCACCACCGTCACCACCACTACCACCGTCACCACCACCACCATCACCACCACCACCACCATCACCACCACCATCACCATCACCACCACCACCACCGTCACCACCACCATCACCATCACCACCGCCACTACCACCACCACCACTACCACCGTCACCACCACCACCACCACCACCACCGTCACCACCACTACCACCGTCACCACCACCACCATCACCACCACCATCACCACCACCACCACCACCATCACCACCACCATCACCACCACCGCCACCACCACCGTCACCACCACCATCACCACCACCACCGTCACCACCACCACCACCGTCACCACCACCACCACCGTCACCACCACTACCACCATCACCACCACCACCACCATCACCACCACCATCATCACCATCACCACCACCATCACCGCCATCACCACCACCATCACCACCACCGCCACCGCCATCACCACCGCCATCACCACCACCACCATCACCACCGCCACCACCACCACCACCATCATCACCACCACCGCCACCGCCATCACCACGGCCATCACCACCACCACTACCACCACCACCATCACCACCACCGCCACCGCCATCAACACCGCCACCACCACCGCCACCGCCATCACCACCACCACCACCATCACCACCACCATCACCACCACCACCGCCATCACCACCACCATCACCACCACCACCGCCATCACCACCACCATCACCACCGCCATCACCACCACCATCACCACCACCACCGCCATCACCACCACCGCCATCACCACCGCCACCACCACCACCGCCATCACCACCGCCATCACCACCACCACCGCCACCGCCATCACCACCACCATCACCACCACCGCCATCACCACCACCATCACCACCACCACCGCCATCACCACCACCATCACCACCACCACCGCCATCACCACCGCCACCACCACCGCCATCACCACCGCCATCACCACCACCATCACCACCACCGCCATCACCACCGCCATCACCACCGCCATCACCACCACCATCACCACCACCACCGCCATCACCACCGCCACCACCACCACCGCCATCACCACCGCCATCACCACCACCACCGCCACCGCCATCACCACCACCATCACCACCACCGCCATCACCACCACCATCACCACCACCACCGCCATCACCACCACCATCACCACCACCACCGCCATCACCACCGCCACCACCATCACCACCACCACCGCCATCACCACCACCATCACCACCACCGCCATCACCACCGCCATCACCACCGCCATCACCACCACCATCACCACCACCGCCACCATCACCACCACCATCACCACCACCGCCATCACCACCACCATCACCACCACCACCGCCATCACCACCACCATCACCACCACCACCGCCATCACCACCGCCACCACCACCACCGCCATCACCACCGCCATCACCACCACCACCGCCACCGCCATCACCACCACCATCACCACCACCGCCATCACCACCACCATCACCACCACCGCCATCACCACCACCACCGCCATCACCACCACCACCGCCATCACCACCACCACTACCACCATCACCACCACCGCCACCGCCATCACCACCACCACCGCCATCACCACCACTACTACCACCACCACCACCACCATCACCACCACCACCGCCATCACCACCACCACCACCATCACCACCACCACCATCACCACCACCGCCACCGCCATCACCACCACCATCACCACCACCGCCACCGCCATCACCACCACTACCACCGCCATCACCACCACCGCCACCGCCATCACCACCATCACCACCACCGCCACCGCCATCACCACCACTACCACCGCCATCACCACCACCGCCACCGCCATCACCACCACCATCACCACCACCGCCACCGCCATCACCACCACTACCACCGCCATCACCACCACCGCCACCATCACCACCACCATCACCACCACCGCCACCGCCATCACCACCACTACCACCGCCATCACCACCACCGCCACCGCCATCACCACCACCACCATCACCAGCACCGCCACCGCCATCACCACCACCATCACCACCACCGCCATCACCACCACCATCACCACCACCACCGCCATCACCACCACCACCAGCACCGCCACCGCCATCACCACCACCATCACCACCACCATCACCACCACCACCGCCACCGCCATCACCACCATCACCACCACCACCATCACCACCACCATCACCACCACCACCGCCATCATCACCACCACCATCACCAGCACCGCCACCGCCATCACCACCACCATCACCACCACCACCGCCACCGCCATCACCACCACCACCACCGCCACCGCCATCACCACCACCACCACCGCCATCATCACCACCACCATCACCAGCACCGCCACCGCCATCACCACCACCATCACCACCACCGCCACCGCCATCACCACCACCACCACCGCCACCATCATCACCACCACCACCACCGCCACCGCCATCACCACCATCATCACCACCACCACCGCCACCGCCATCACCACCATCACCACCACCACCATCACCACCACCATCACCACCACCACCATCACCACCACCACCGCCACCGCCATCACCACCATCATCACCACCACCACCGCCACCGCCATCACCACCATCACCACCACCACCACCACCGCCACCGCCATCACCACCATCATCACCACCACCACCGCCACCGCCATCACCACCATCACCACCACCACCATCACCACCACCATCACCACCACCACCGCCATCATCACCACCACCATCACCAGCACCGCCACCGCCATCACCACCACCATCACCACCACCGCCACCGCCATCACCACCACCACCATCACCACCACCGCCACCGCCATCACCACCACTACCACCGCCATCACCACCGCCATCACCACCACCATCACCACCATCACCGCCATCACCACCACCGCCATCACCACCACCGCCACCGCCATCACCACCATCACCACCACCACCGCCATCACCACCACCATCACCACCACCACCGCCATCACCACCACCACCATCACCAGCACCGCCACCGCCATCACCACCACCATCACCACCACCGCCACCGCCATCACCACCATCATCACCACCACCACCGCCACCATCATCACCACCATCACCACCACCGCCATCACCACCACCACCGCCATCACCACCACCACCATCACCAGCACCGCCACCGCCATCACCACCATCATCACCACCACCACCGCCACCATCATCACCACCATCACCACCACCACCGCCATCACCACCACCACCGCCATCACCACCACCACCATCACCAGCACCGCCACCGCCATCACCACCATCACCACCACCACCACCACCGCCACCGCCATCACCACCATCATCACCACCACCACCGCCACCGCCATCACCACCATCACCACCACCACCATCACCACCACCACCGCCATCATCACCACCACCATCACCAGCACCGCCACCGCCATCACCACCACCATCACCACCACCGCCACCGCCATCACCACCACCACCATCACCACCACCGCCACCGCCATCACCACCACTACCACCGCCATCACCACCACCATCACCACCATCACCACCATCACCACCGCCACCGCCATCACCACCACCGCCATCACCACCACCGCCACCGCCATCACCACCATCACCACCACCACCGCCATCACCACCACCATCACCACCACCACCGCCATCACCACCACCACCATCACCAGCACCGCCACCGCCATCACCACCACCATCACCACCACCACCGCCACCGCCATCACCACCATCATCACCACCACCACCGCCACCGCCACCACCACCATCACCACCACCATCACCACCACCACCGCCATCATCACCACCATCACCACCACCACCGCCATCATCACCACCACCATCACCAGCACCGCCACCGCCATCACCACCACCATCACCACCACCACCGCCACCGCCATCACCACCACCACAATACTGTACCTATACGTAGAAGAAACATATTCTACCCAAACATTAAATAAATTTTATTGTAATTTGCTGAAATACCCGGCGTTGTCCATAGGTGTACGATTTATCCCTACAACAGGCTGCACTTGTCGAATATCCTTGTGTTTCTTTCCAGTCGAATGACGCCTGTATGTTTGTATTACATACATAGTGGTTTCTCTAGTTACTTTTAGGCAACACATTCACATCGCTTTCTCTACTCACTCTTCTATAAACAATTTTCCATAAAAAATTTTACACACACACACAAAAAAAAAGCATTTTATCCCCACTTTTAAATTAAGTAATACAATTTTCTGTATATTTGGAACAGAAATGCTACATATTATATTCATACTGTTTTCTCTTCTCACTTTTCGGTAACACATTCACATCTTTCACATCTCTCTCTACTCACTCTTCTATAAACAATTTTCCATCAAAAACGTGATTTTACCCAAAAATATGTTTTTATCCTCGCTTTTAAAATAACCCATACCATGTTCTGTATGTTTGAAATGGAAATACTATTACATTCACCCTCTTTTCCCCTCTCAATTTTAAGTAACACATTCCCATCTCTTTCTCTGTTCACTTTTTTACAAATGTCATACACTTTTCTGAATGTTTGAAATAGAAATGCGCATATTACATTCACAGTGGTTTCTCTACTTACTTTTAGGTAACACATTCACATCTTTCTCTACTCACTTTTCTTTAAACAATTCATATCACGTCACCGCGAAATTAGGCACGTGTATGTATTTTTCCTTGAAGAAAGTTTTTATAACAGTTTTACTACACAATATATTACTTTCAAATGGCTTTCTACTCGCTTTTCTTTTACGTAGCACATTCATATATCCCCTGTTTGCCCTTCAACATACAATTCATATCATTTTCTATAATTGAAATATAAATGCAACGTATTACAAAAAAATTTCACAAAAACAGAGGCGAAGCTCGGTCACCCAGGTACTGTTATATTAATAGTGATTTAGAAGTACAGTGTAAGTGTAGGTACATGTTATTTTCACAGATAACATGAAGTGGAGAAAATGAGAGAAAGGTTGCAGAAACGAATACCGCTATGGACAGCGTAGCTTGTTTTCACAAATGGAACATTTGACCAACTTGTGTGAGACTGTATGTATCACGGAAACTGTCTGCAGTCCAAAATTATCTGCTGTCAGTCAGTCAGTTTCCACGGAAAGAGTGACATTCTTGTAACAACAGAATGGTGTTTGGAATCCGTTATCTTTAGAAATGTCCTCTAACGTCAAGGCTGCGTCTTAATGAGCAATGATGCCCTAGATGTGTGTGTGTGTCCTTACCTGTTGCTTCACGACACGTGGCAAAATATCGTCCTTCATCACTCTTGCCAAACATCACCATTTCTGCTTCATGTTGTTGGTACCTACTCAACAAACTCAAGTCTTTACAAAGCTACTACCAAATCGATGTCTCAGAGTTGCACGGTCAACATATAAAATGAATAACGATGTTCCATTTGACACAAGTATTTTGTCCAAAACTCACACAGACAACAAGGAATATCTCCAAAATGGATAACTCTGCAAAAAAATTTATTTCGACACAAATTGTGTGTTTTAGCAAGATATGCATTTTGAATAGTAAGATTTGTTCTATCTCTTACGGTTTACCAGTTATGGAAGGGTCACCCTGGATAAATAGGACTTTATGGGTTATAGTAAGAAAATTCAAGACATGCATTTCATTTATCATAAAATATCTCAGACATATGACATTTTAATCAAAATCGTTACAGCTATTTTCAAGAAAATAAAAATTTTCGTCTTGAAAAACATTAAACTTAAATACCAACCGAGCTTTCGTTTTTGACTTATGCTGTCCATAGTCTGACACACACACACACACACACACACACACACACACACACACACACACACACACACACACACACACACACACACACACAGACACAATCTCTTTCTAAAAATGCTTTCTTTATTCAGGGGGCCTCAAAACATATATTTCGGATGAAATCTGGACATCGAATTTTTGGGTGCAATACAATACTACTTACTAACTGTAGAGAAGGTTAAACTGCACCTTTCGTTAAAACACAAGTTATGTCAAATACTTTTATTACGACAGATATTTCGGAAATGCTAGGAAAAACTACCCGACACTTTGTACATAAAGTAAAGTTATGGACACATCTTTTGTGGTTTACCGTTTAACGAAACTGAATCACTGTGAGATTATTCACGCAGGTGATCGGAATTGATGTCGATTCGAAACGAACACCTTCGGCTGCACTCGGCACACCAAGTGTTTAATTCTTTCTGCTATTAGACGAACGATAAGAACGTCGCCTGACCCCTTTGCACATTAAATTGTAATTTCATTATATTAGGCGTTGTTTCATTTCACTGATCATATGCATGACCGTTCACCTTTGGAACTTACAGATTTTAACCTTTACTTCGCCCAGTATTCCACCAAAAAATTCCATATCGAGATTTAATTAGAAATACAATCTTTGAGATACCCTGAAAAAATGTCAGAGAAAACAATCAGTTGAATACCAAACTTCAGCATCCCAAGATTTCAACGATGCAACAAAATTCTCCACCCCAAAGTGCCTATAACACGAAACCTTATTCGAAAGTTCTGGTTTTCTCAAAAAAGGCTCTAACGATTTAGATTAAAATGTCATATCTTTAAGATATTTGTATGACAAATGAAATATATATCTTGAATTTTCTGGCTATAGCCCATGTAATCCTGTTTACTCTGGATGACATCTGAATAACTCGTAAGCCTTAAGAGATAGACAAAATCTTAGTATAAAAAATGTAGATCTCGCCAAAACACACAATTTATATCTGAATAATTTTTTTTGTAGAGTGAAGCATTTCGGAGATATTCCTTGTTATGTGTGTCAGTTTCGGAAAACTTAAAACTTTCGTGAAATGGAACATCGTTGTTCATTTTTATATGTTAAGCGTGCAAAGAGAACAGGATCTCAAACTTTAAAACATTTGACTATCGCTCAAAGTCTACTGTATTCTAATATTCCCCTTGTACCTACAAGGAAATCAGCAATAAGATAATTTGTACAAATGTTTATCTCAACTAACACGAAGAAGATATAGTAATAAGAGTTTGTAAGAATGGTTAGTACAAGAGTAGAGAAAGTCATGTGAGTGCAACACATGCTATTTTTTATATTATTTTCGAGTTCTAGGTTAAATAATTTTTCCATGTAAACCCTTACTTGGCAACATTGCCATCTATATATGTTGCGTCGTTAAACTATGCTGAACTGTAAAAGAAAGTTTAGTATTAATGTGAATTTTCGTTCTTGAGTTGGGTTGTTCACAGAGTAACAGCGCAGTACAAGACAGGATGATAAAGCTTCATATACTCGTAGCTGGCTGCCTTCATTATGTCAACGCCATGTCTCGAGAGTGAAGTAGTCTTGACAAATTTATGGAGCCTAGGCACGGCTGAGTAAACAAGGAGCGCGATGACTTGTCCGTCCATGCATGCCTAGCTAGCTCTTCCGCTAATATCTTGGTATGTGATGAAAACAATAGCATGACTCAATGTGGCTACTCCTGACCCTGAGGAAACACTTTCCACGTGTCCCACCCTTGCTTCCAGTGAAACGTCCACTCTCAACTTACTCAAGTAGATACAGGAAGATACAAGACATCTATCAGCAAGTTACTCAAGCTGATGATAGAGGAACACAAGGACATCTATCAGCAAGTTACTCAAGCTGATGATACAGAAACACAAGGACATCTATCAGCAAGTTACTCAAGCTGATGATACAGGAACACAAGGACATCTATCAGCAAGTTACTCAAGCTGATGATATAGAAACACAAGGACATCTACCAGCAAGTTACTCAAGCTGATGATACAGAAACACAAGGACATCTATCACCAAGTTACTCAAGCTGATGATACAGAAACACAAGGACATCTATCACCAAGTTACTCAAGCTGATGATACAGAAACACAAGAACATCTATCAGCAACTTACTGAAGCTGATGATACAGAAACACAAGGACATCTATCAGCAAGTTACTCAAGCTGATGATAGAGGAACACAAGGACATCTATCAGCAAGTTACTCAAGCTGATGATATAGAAACACAAGGACATCTACCAGCAAGTTACTCAAGCTGATGATACAGAAACACAAGGACATCTATCACCAAGTTACTCAAGCTGATGATACAGAAACACAAGAACATCTATCAGCAACTTACTGAAGCTGATGATACAGAAACACAAGGACATCTATCAGCAAGTTACTCAAGCTGATGATAGAGGAACACAAGGACATCTATCAGCAAGTTACTCAAGCTGATGATATAGAAACACAAGGACATCTACCAGCAAGTTACTCAAGCTGATGATACAGAAACACAAGGACATCTATCACCAAGTTACTCAAGCTGATGATACAGAAACACAAGGACATCTATCACCAAGTTACTCAAGCTGATGATACAGAAACACAAGAACATCTATCAGCAACTTACTGAAGCTGATGATACAGAAACACAAGGACATCTATCAGCAAGTTATTCAACCTGATGATACAGAAACACAAGGACATCTATCAGCAAGTTACTCAAGCTGATGATACAGAAACACAAGGACATCTATCAGCAAGTTACTCAAGCTGATGATACAGAAACACAAGGACATCTATCAGCAAGTTATTCAACCTGATGATACAGAAACACAAGGACATCTATCAGCAACTTACTCAAGCTGATGATACAGAAACACAAGGACATCTATCAGCAAGTTACTCAAGCTGATGATACAGAAACACAAGGACATCTATCAGCAAGTTACTCAAGCTGATGATACAGAAACACAAGGACATCTATCAGCAACTTACTCAAGCTGATGATACAGAAACACAAGGACATCTATCAGCAAGTTACTCAAGCTGATGATACAGGAACACAAGGACATCTATCAGCAAGTTACTCAAGCAGATGATACAGAAACACAAGGACAACTATCAGCAAGTTACTCAAGCTGATGATACAGGAACACAAGGACATCTATCAACAAGTTACTCAAGCTGATGATACAGAAACACAAGGACATCTATCACCAAGTTACTCAAGCTGATGATACAGAAACACAAGAACATCTATCAGCAACTTACTGAAGCTGATGATACAGAAACACAAGGACATCTATCAGCAAGTTATTCAACCTGATGATACAGAAACACAAGGACATCTATCAGCAAGTTACTCAAGCTGATGATACAGAAACACAAGGACATCTATCAGCAAGTTACTCAAGCTGATGATACAGAAACACAAGGACATCTATCAGCAAGTTATTCAACCTGATGATACAGAAACACAAGGACATCTATCAGCAACTTACTCAAGCTGATGATACAGAAACACAAGGACATCTATCAGCAAGTTACTCAAGCTGATGATACAGAAACACAAGGACATCTATCAGCAAGTTACTCAAGCTGATGATACAGAAACACAAGGACATCTATCAGCAACTTACTCAAGCTGATGATACAGAAACACAAGGGCATCTATCAGCAAGTTACTCAAGCTGATGATACAGGAACACAAGGACATCTATCAGCAAGTTACTCAAGCAGATGATACAGAAACACAAGGACAACTATCAGCAAGTTACTCAAGCTGATGATACAGGAACACAAGGACATCTATCAACAAGTTACTCAAGCTGATGATATAGAAACACAAGGACATCTATCAGCAAGTTACTCAAGCTGATGATACAGAAACACAAGGACATCTATCAGCAAGTTACTCAAGCTGATGATATAGAAACACAAGGACATCTATCAGCAAGTTACTCAAGCTGATGATACAGGAACACAAGGACATCTATCAGCAAGTTACTCAAGCTGATGATACAGAAACACAAGGACAACTATCAGCAAGTTACTCAAGCTGATGATACAGGAACACAAGGACATCTATCAGCAAGTTATTCAACCTGATGATACAGGAACACAAGGACATCTATCAGCAAGTTACTCAAGCAGATGATACAGAAACACAAGGACATCTATCAGCAAGTTACTCAAGCTGATGATACAGGAACACAAGGACATCTATCAGCAAGTTACTCAAGCAGATGATACAGAAACACAAGGACAACTATCAGCAAGTTACTCAAGCTGATGATACAGGAACACAAGGACATCTATCAGCAACTTACTCAAGCTGATGATACAGAAACACATGGACATCTATCAGAAGTTACTCAAGCTGATGATACAGAAACACAAGGACATCTATCAGCAAGTTACTCAAGCTGATGATACAGAAACACAAGGACATCTATCAACAAGTTACTCAAGCTGGTGATACAGGAACACAAGGACATCTATCAGCAAGTTACTCAAGCAGATGATACAGAAACACAAGGACATCTATCAACAAGTTACTCAAGCAGATGATACAGAAACACAAGGACATCTATCAGCAAGTTACTCAAGCTGGTGATACAGGAACACAAGGACATCTATCAGCAAGTTACTCAAGCAGATGATACAGAAACACAAGGACATCTATCAACAAGTTACTCAAGCAGATGATACAGGAACACAAGGACATCTATCAGCAAGTTACTCAAGCAGATGATACAGAAACACAAGGACATCTATCAACAAGTTACTCAAGCAGATGATACAGAAACACAAGGACATCTATCAACAAGTTACTCAAGCAGATGATACAGAAACACAAGGACATCTATCAACAAGTTACTCAAGCAGATGATACAGGAACACAAGGACATCTATCAGCAAGTTACTCAAGCAGATGATACAGAAACACAAGGACATCT